>CAJUYH010007580.1:0-17222 GCA_910591685.1 Galerucella tenella | reverse complement strand
AAACTTGTGGATGATTTTAATTTTATATGAACAAATGGCAAATCGTAATTTTTTCTCCAGTGTTGAAAAAGTTTATCAAAAAGGGATCCGGAAATTTATAAAAATAGTTAACAGATTATTGTAGTTGTAACTTTAATCATGCGAGCAGATCGATATCTGTGGTTAGTGCAATATTTCAGTTTACGAAGGATAATTAGCGAGAAGATTTTTCCAAGATATACCCATACCATTTTAATTAACTATATTTTATTCGAACAGTACTACAAAGCTTTATTCTGTTATAAAAGTAAATTGTGGGTGTTTGACCACCAACTACAGAAGAAGAGTAAGAACTAATATTACTATATTCATTGAGTATGACATAAAAACAGCTAAATATAATATATAAATCGTATATTAGACTTTCACTTACTCCTATATCCTGAATTTACTACCGTTTACCAAACTCGTATTACTGGCCTCCGCAATCAATTTGTTATTCTTTAAAATCGTCTGTATGTTAATTGGTGGTGTATGGTTCTTTTCACGATCTAAGAAACTGACCTGACCGGTGATGGGATAATGACTTGCAATAAAGCCATAAAAGAATTAGCTGTGACAGGGTCGTATTTATTTTGTTGGTGAATAATACATTATTAACTGAAAACTCATAAGACTTTTGGGTCATTCTTATTATAAAAACTTTATTTTTTATCAAGTATAGTGCGGCTCTGCACGGTAGAGCCGAAAAGTATTATGGTTTCATAGCATCTCAAGCTTGAGTCAAGTCAGTTTCTTGGATCGTGAAAAGAACTATACCTCGACTGCGTTTACCCTTTAGATGACCGACCCACCTTTTATACTGTGTTGAAAGTACCCATGACAGCATAGTCCAAAAACAGATGTGAATAAGTCCAAGAAATTGTATATGAAAATACCAGACATTGGATGAAGAAAGAAGTTCGGTTGAGGATCAAGCTGGTTTGATCAGTGCTCAGAAAAATTAGAAATATTTTGTAACAGATATTATTCTGCGAAACATTTCATCGAATGTAGAAGAGAGTGACTGAATGGGTAAGAGAGACAAAATGGTTCAACATATCGGAGAAAGTATCTAATGCTAATTGCATGTAATAGTTGACAATGGGGCAAGTCCACGTGAAGTCACGCATTGAGGAATCTGCGTTCTTTGCCCAACACGTGGTTCTTAATAGTTATTTGATTCAGTGCTTTTGACGACGTAGTATTAAGTTGCTAAAAATACCAAACAATCATTAGTAACATATACCTGTGTGAAACATATATAGGTTATGAATAAAAAGGAACAGGACGGGCTAGGGCTTGAAGTATCGGGGAGGAAAAATATTGATAGGTGTTAAAACTGGAAAGAACGATAACAAACATATTAAGAGTAGAGAGGGTCAGATGGTTGGGTCATGTTAGCAGAATAACACAAAACAATTGGACCAAGAGAGTGAGCAAAGTGTGAAGGGGCAGACTTAGAACAAAACGGCTGCGTGCAGTAAAACATTGGACGGTAAAAGTTATGCTAGGTTACTGCTGCTAACTTCTTCATGTGGTTCCAATAAAAATAATGTCCTTCTTGTCTCTACCCTCCCAGGACAAATTGTACTCACTTTAACGATTGCACAGACTCCTGCGTTTCCTTTGGAACCTTTTGTGTATTACTTAAGATACTCTGGTATATTTGGTGTATATTTTTCACACCTAGAACTGGTTTTGCTTCCAATTTTTCATGTAATATGGGACTCTCTTTCCCTTCAACTGATACAACGCTTTGAACTTCAAGACTCAAGCTTCAGGTTATTCACACAGTTCAGTATTCTGTAAAGACAGCCCATTTACAACGTCCCAAACTACCACTTCTTGGACAAGAAAAGGAATATATTTCTTAAATTAGTTGGCTGTCAGTTTCAGAAATAGTTAAACCCAAAAAATGAATGCAATACACAGAATCTAAATTGAATTTATTTTCCGATATTACAATATAAAAGTATTTATATTTTAACTTACCTAAAAAAATTTAAAGCTTTCCAAAAATCAACCATTTATTACAGGTGTAACTTAACTTACAATTATAAATAAATAAAATTTCACAACAAATCCAGTCGGTCATATATTATTATTAGCAGTCGTTTTATATAATTATATATCATATATTAAAACAGAATAAAAGTACCATATACTTTTTTTGTTGCATGGTAATTTTTTTTAAATAAAATTTTAAAAACTTTCGAACCGTGCCTCATGATTTTATTGTTGAATACCTAATCACTTTTTGGGCAAGAAAAATTGAACACATTTATATAACTGTTACTCATGTCTACCCAATTACGAATCACCACATTTTTTTTAAAATATAGACTTCAAAATGCGCGAGTTGTATCGTTAAACAACAAAATTATTAAAAAACTCGATTCAAAGTTTCCATTTTTGAATTGAAGATTAGTCTGGATGAGGCGCACCGAAAACTTCAATTAACTAAAGGCATACCTATATTTTTGAAATTAAAGATAAATGGCACTGATATATCTGTTCTAAACAAGACAACTACATATTTTCAATAATATCCTTAAAATAATTGTAAAAAACGTGCAAAAAATGGATAAAACAAAAAACAAAATCCATTTGCACTATGCAATAATAATAAAGTATAAATATATTCGATATTTTTATTTTTGGTGATTCCAAAACTCCATTGGAATATTTTCTCCCAAAAATATATCAGGATTTTTAGTTCCACCACTCAATTACACGACTCTGTTCTAATCTTCTTGGTAAATCAACTGGTATATGAACTATTGAAGATATTTTTACACAAATTGCCAAATCTAAGATACACATTATATTTACTAAATCAGAAGTTAAAAAAAACAAAATTAAACTTGACTTTCAATAAATTAATTGTATTCCCATTTTAAATATATATTTAGATTGGATACAATAATTATTTTAAAGTATACAGTATGAACCATAATTGCTACTTATGCATCACCAAACAGGATTATTATTAGCATTGTATTAGTACAGTTAGAGATAGAGGATAGTTGTAATTAGAATTTTGCATATTTATTAGTGCAAGGTAGTGCAAGTTTTGGGATTCCCGGTATAAAGTCCAGTTTCCAAGAAATTCAAGAAAACTCAAATTTTTTCATTTTTCAATCACAGTCTTTATTTCTAAAAATAATTTAAAAAGGTATTTGAACACTATATTTTGTATTGAATGGAGCTGAAATTATCAGTTTTTATTTTTTCGAAATCAAAATGACCACCTTTCTATTGAACGCACATTGCAGTGTCGAAACTATCAATTGCTATACAGATATCATTTGGAGGGCTGGGAATACAAACAGTCAAGTCAAAATTATTGTATTTTAAGTTATGTACATCTCTGGATACGTTTAAACAAGTTTTATCAATATACTATATACTAATAGACCATGTCACTAAAGGAAGGGAAACCAATTCTACAAGCATAATGAAAATAGACAAGTTCATTTGGACATGTGCCATAAAATACAAACAGACCATGTTCATATTTGAATTTGACCTTCACGTTCTCCCACGTTTGTGTTGTTTTGCCAGCTGTGCTATCAATATTAATGGATCAGTGGAAGCATGTACTTAATTACATCAAAGATGGTAAGACAGAAATTGTGGCCTATGGTGGCCAAAACCGCAATATAAAAATGGTTGCTTTTCTCTCTAATGTTGTGTCCACACATATTATCAAATTTACTTTGATATTCATGGTAAGTGAACATATGCTTCCCTGTGATACCGATTTTGGGATAGTAGAAAGAGGAAAACATAAAACTACTTCTGTATATTCTCCAGATGCCTGGAAAGCAATTGTTCGCAATGCAAAGAAAAAACAACCCCGCTTCATTGTTAAATCGATGGAAAGGAGACATGCAAAATTTTGGAAAAGTTGTTGATATTTATTCAATGAACTGGAAGAAAGACGTTGGTGGTCAAACCGTCAATTGGCTGCTATCAGAACTTGGTGGGTTATGAAGAACGAACCTTTAAGGGAAACTGGAACTGCTTTATCCAAATGGCCAGAAAATTAAAGAATCTAAGTGTGACGACTTGATATAATAATGTATATTCCAGAAGAGCCTTATCATAATTTTTGCAGAATTATTCAGATATATGGTGGACATCATGTAAATCAGCTACATGTCCTTCAAAGTGATAAGGAGTGAAGCATTGCTATTCTTATTCTGGGACATACATATTCGTATATTTTATTTACATTAGAATTTTTTTCCATACATTTCTAATGAAGTGTTTTTATTTGAAAAAAGTATATGATAATTGCATTTTGAGTTGGTTTTTTGCGATATATTAACTTGGGGTATTTGTATTCTGATAAAGCGCATACTACAATAATTAGTCCATGTAGCAAAACAAAGGATTCAGTAACTTTTTGTCTTTAATATCTATTATATCAAGAAAATAATATATTTACCTGATTATAAAACATAAATATCAATAAAATCCTAAAATGTAAATTTACAGCAAACCGTGAACTGAGCCTATTTTTTGACAAACTGGTCTGTTTGTATTCCTAGTCCTTCATTTATGTTAATATTTTAGAAGGCATATTCTAATTTTTGTCTGAGTACTTGTGGCATTGGATTAGGCTAGTCATAAACAACAATTTCAAGATATCCCCAAATTATAACATGCAGATCGGATTTTTGTATACAAAACTGATCAACCTTGCAGATAGAGTTTTTATTAACAATAGATAGGTACTGGGTTACATGCTGCTTAATTTAAAGTTGTACTATTTTCATATAATGGTCCGTATCTGAATATATTAGCACAGAAAATTTAGATGACACCTTCAATTGCATTCAATTTAAAACAAACTGTTTTAATTATGTTTAGTAATAAACACACTGATAAAAATAAAAAAAGGAGCAATTTGTATTTTCTTGATTATCTTGGAAACCGGACATAATACAGGGGATATCAAAACGTCTCTGTATTGCACTTATAAATAGTCAACTGTTCCATATAACTACTTTTCCAAATTTTACCAATAAAAAGTCAGTCATCCTGTATTACATGGTCCAGCTCTGCTGTAAATCACCAATCTACATGTATGTACCTATAGATTCCAAGAAGTTACCTAAACTATTACCTATTACCTATTTCTGAAATAGTAAAAATAATCACCATATATATTTTTTAAATTAACCATACTGGTATCAACTCTAGAAATAACAATGATTACAGTTTTCAATGGAAAAATATAAAAAAAATGTATAAAAATATATTCAATGTTCTTTCTAAATACTAAATTTTAGAGATTATTAAAAGCATCTGAAAGCAATAACACATCATAAGCAATAAGCTTAGCTAAGAAAATTCTAGAGACTCCAAAATACTCAACCCAATACACACCATTCAAATTTTAACTATTGCTTGTAGCCTGTAGGTATCAAAATAACAAGATCAAATTCAATTTTATAAACAGCAATTAACTTTATCTGTACAACATAATTTGAGATGCTTGTAATATTTTATGCATTTAGTAGGAACACTAATTTTGAAATCACAAAGTAAATGCATGCCCCAGACACAAAAAATGATCATTCACATTTAAGTTATTATTTTCATCCATCAATGAGAAATAATTTCAAAAAGAATACAATTTTATTTTAGTTATATCATAAATGTAGAAACCACTGTTCAAAATAATTCTATTTAATGATGCTGGTCTTGGATTATTTATTAACATATAGAGTGTCCCGGATTTTAACTCACACATCCCATGTGCTTGTATGGGAATTTTAGTGCAATGTATAAACTCATAAAACGAAAATGATAACCTACTGAATTCTATAAAAGTTCTAAACTGTACAATTAAGCACGATATGGTTTAAGTATTACCTAAAGTGTCAATTGCATTCAGACTATTTATAACCATATTATACTAGATTAAAAACATCTGATTTAGCAAGTTCAAGAAAAAGCTGGAGAAAAAGTACAGTAACTCAGTGATAACTATTCAAGTACCAATAGTACAGAGTACCTGCCTGAACAATACAACATCAAAAGTTTTATAGACCTATTCCATTTGACTCACAAATGGGAACAAACAGTCAACTGCAGCTGATGATGGCAAATATGTGTTTTACCCTTCAAAAGTTTTCCAATGTCTGGGTAAGTTGTTCAACATTAAGAGACTGCTTTTCTAATCTTCAAGTTAATGTAAAATCTGGAAATCAAATTTTTACTTTGAATGCATGTCTCTTTGGACTGGGTTTTGGTGAATGATGAGCCATTATATTCCATGTTCTAATTTTTGCTGTCACTCTCACGACCATCGGAATTTTCTAGCAGCTGTTCAAGTGCCGAGATGAGCATTTGCTTGATGTGGTAGCCCTTTTATCTGTTAGTACAGCAAACCAACGAAGCTTAAATTGAGAGTAACTAAAATTCTAGTTGATCATCTTTGTATCAGTGTTACTAAGCATGCATTTAAAATCAGGATTGCACTGAAAATACTTAATGAATAGTATAATGTACTAAAAATTGCCAAATACAAGAACAAATAAAACAATGGATTTATGAACTGAGTTCACCAAAATTACTCAAATTATGTATGAGTACTTGTACTCTAGTATACAATGGTGGTTGTTTATAAGAGTAACACAGAACTGAAAAAAACAGATATAATTTTCATGGTTCCAAGTAAAATTGTATTGAGATTTTTTTTATATTAAAATATACTAATTATAACTAAGTAATAATGACTAGTAAGCTTACTTTAGAACATAAAAAATGGTATTTTTTCAGGTTTAGTGTGTATTGCTGAGTAAAATACAAACATTAGTCATTCACATGTGAATTTTTTAATGATTATGTTCCTATTGATTGATTGCCTTCAGTCATTCTAAGTAATTATTTGATGAAAAAACAGTAGCACCTGTGTCTATCTTGTAAATAAAATTTTATATAAAGTTCATTCAAGAAGAAAGTATTTAAATACTTGCACACACAAGAATATTTGAATTAAATCACCTAGAAAATATCATGTTATTTTTTAAGACTTGATTGCTAAGTTAGCACTTGATTCAAGAAAAATAGTTTTCTATTTAATTTGTTATCTAAACAATTATATTCACAAACTAGACCAAATTTTTTAATCAATTCTTTCATGATTTTATTGCAATTATACATAATAAAATTTATTGAATAAGATACACATAAGCTCCGATTCCAGCATGATAAATACTTTCAATTAGTTCTCCAATCATTTTAAATAATTACAATTCAATAATCTATACCTTCTATTTAATTTTCCTAAGAGACCAAAAATGTTTTAAACATAGTTAAATGATATTTGGCATATTTATATTTAGTCAAAATTTTGAAACTTTAAAAAATAGAAGAAATGATCAGTGTCCATTTTTCTTAAATTGTATATTTTAAATATTTTTGAGGGGGCAAAGTTATATCCACCAAATTTCACATACATATTATGCACAGTACACAAACATATGAATGTCTTCCTTAAATAATGGAAGATTTTAGTAGAAATATCAATTAATTAATTAGTACTCTAACAAGATTAATAACAAAAATGGTATTTCATGAAGCAAAAACTTACCAAAATTTGGAACTGAACATGGTAATAGGAGCTAAGATGTGACCTAAATTGCATTAATTTTTTTCTGCTATTTCTACTTGCCTTCTTTAAATAATGTACTTTAAGTAAACAATGGTAAATTATGGAAGTGATATCCACGTTTTCCTTTAGCAGCCAAATATATGTAAACAATATGATATGCTCCAGGCAAAAAGCAAATAAATCCTGCTAGTAAAAATACTGCACCTTGCAAACCAGAATTTGGTTCCGTTAGTGTGACTGTACCTGTTGCAAGCAATCCGATACCTATTATTAATAGAGTTGCAGCTGCTAATACCATCCTCCAATTTTCTTTTATTTTTGGATGTTTCAAACATGATCTGCTAAAGTTTTCTTCACTATGACAATCATAGTAGTCCTGTATCAATGAATCACTATCTCTAGACGTATCATTTGCCATTTTGTAAGTTCTATATGAACAAGAACAAATATAAATGATTAAAGTATCATTTAGAAATTCCTGCAAATCTAAATGAGTGATATGCTTAATAAAATTATGTAACATATTATAACAATTTTTGTGATGTCTGAATTATTTGCATGTTCAGTAAAATAAATAAAACATTATCATTACCTGCCGTTTTCCATGTTAACTGTTACATGGTCGCCTTCGCCGGCCATAATCCTAGAATTTGAATTAGGTGATCTAGGGCCTGCGGTTCCGTACACTTTAATAGCTTCATCTGTTTCTTCTTCGAAAGCATCGTCAATGGAAAATCGTTTTTGTTTTCCGTTGGTCAAGGAAAACTGGTATGACATTTTCAAGGCAGGTTAGAATATTGTTGTCGGAGAAAACATTTATACAATTTACACCATTCTTTTACAAATATACATTTTCACTACCAAATTTTGTAGACGTAGGACGGAAACATTCGATTCAAAGGCTTCTAGAAGGATAAACAAAGTATTGTATTTTGTATTAGAATTCTTCAACAGAATATAATTTGTAAAATAAAAATTTATTGTGTTGTCAAAATATCATTCAATGTCCTTGATGATATATGACAATATTGACAATAGACAGAAGCTAGCTATGTTCCGTCCCAAATATTGGTCAGTAATGTATTGATGTTCCGTAGCATGGAGACTCTTCATGTTCCGTAGTGATTTGTGACCTAAACTCGTTATATAATCCCGCAAAAGGAACTAAGCTTTTATATTTATAGCGGTGGAGAATAGAATCAGATAGAATAAGAATGCATTGTAGTCATAGAGAAATAATATTTATTACTCTATGAGTAGAGTCCATTTCAGAATGACGTCACTGACAGTCGGTTCACAGTGTGGGTCGGGGTCCTCATTCAACTTTAATTTTAAAATTATCTAAAATGCCATTGTATACTGTATTGGGATCTATGGTATTGGGTTGATAAGTATGGAATGTAGGAAGCAAGAAATAAGGTATCCTTTTTCGATTTCTGGCTGTTTTGACAGGCGAGGTGACTATTTAAATGATCTCGTAACAGTCGTAACTCCTCTGTTGTTTGCTTTTTTCGTCGTCTGACATTTCAATTATTATTCAATTCAATTCAGAGACAGTTTACTGTCTGCTCTATGTGTATTTTGTAAAGTTTTTCTGGCTGATCGGGGGACTCAGCCCAATATGGCAGACCTGTCAAAGTGTTCTGGAATCGTCTATTATCACATATTATTTTTATTTAAGGTTGGTTAATTCCCTCTTGGCAGCCAGCTCGTTCCATAACCAAATGCTGATATCGGTGGAGATGTAGTCCCTCTAGGATTTATGCTTTAATATAGTAGTCAAAAGCTTTTTCCATCATTTGAGCACAAACGATGCTAGACTAATTGGGGTTTGTTGCGCCCCTTTTTCCAGCGTTTGAAATGAAGGTTGTCCTTTTACATGCTTCTGGTATATAACCCAGTTCTAAGCTGCTTCGACTAATTCTAACCAATGCTGGGGAAATCCCATTTGCTCTCAATGCCTTGAAAAGTGAAAAGGTGTTCGTATTGCATTTCGACCTATTGCTACTACAAATGTGCTTAGCCATTGTAGTACTTTCTCTCGAATTCCTGTTATTATGACCTTCGAGAGGATTATCTCCCCTATTTGGGGTACTCCCAGGAAAATGAGTTATATAGTTGGTGCCTTGTGCGTTTCATTTGTCTTTGACCATTAAGTTCTAAAATGTGCATAATTGACATACATAATATCTAAAATAGGTCTTTTTATTCTATCTTCTTTCTCCAATTATTGAATTTTATTTGTGTCGTGAAATATTGTGAATCTAACTGTTATAACAAATAAATTGTTTCCACCCTTACTAAATGGAATCTCCATAATTCTAAAATCAAATCAATCATAGTATAACCACAGAATACACCATAACAAGAGACGAAAGCTTTGTCGGCTCCTTTGAAGTCCGTGAGGGCATTGAAATATAAACTACCTGATACACTGAGAAAAGTTACACGAGTATTGATTCGAAGTAAAACCATAACTACACTAAGAAAAATAGTAGTGTTGATGAACACTATGGATGAACATCCCTCGCAATTAGAGCTATAGAATTTTTTTAACTACATGAGAACACCTTTTATTATTCATCTCATGTGAGTAAGTACTTTTTTTCTCCCATTGTTAGATGGTGTACTCTGTGGTATAACCTAGTAAAATTTCATTTGGTCGCTGTGTATTAAAACTATAAACAACAAGAAGGTGGGCAACCGGTTAGGCATTAATGCATTTCTGGTTGCATACCTATTAGATAGGTATTGATTGACTTCTCTATCTTATCGTGGTATTCTGTGATTTGCATTTCTGGAAATTGTCATTATTAGATTTGAAGTGATTTTGCGTCTTCACAGAGAAAAAAGCCGCTCATCTTTCACTATTTTTAGGCATATGTATTAAATATTAAATAAGGACTTGAAGCAGTTTTAAAAATCACCGTATATGTATTGCAATGCGCATGTCCAGAAGTGATACGTGGGATTCGTTACGTTACGTGAACGTATCAATCCGTCCTAACGTACGTATCGCTTCATTGTGATTCGTGTTCGCGTTTTTCAACGACCAAGAAACGCGAAAGCGAAAGGTCTCTTTAAGAGAGATTAGTTCACTTGTTTTTCTATAGACGGCGCCAATTTAGTGTGAATACCAGAAAAACCGCGCCATCTAAGGGAAATTATAAGCATTGAAAAAATTTTGTCCACAGGTTCTTTGAGAGATTGCGCTTTATCCTAGAAAACCAGCGCCATCTAGCGCTAAACATGCGAACTAATTTTTTTCAATTCATAGGTTTCTCATAGATGGCGCTCTTTTTTTCTGGGGTCGACATTAAAGCAGTGCCATCTATCATAAATTCTGCGAACTAATTTTAGTTTGTTCATAAAATTTCTCGTAGGTGGCGCTGATCTTCTGGGACTCTCACAAAAATAGCGCCATCTATCAAATAAGTTATTTTGGTTGAGTTGAATAGTTTCAATTTCCTCTATTTCATGGGCACTGGGAATCGTTCACAGCTCATACAACTCCCGAAAGTCTTCATCATTTTTGTTCTTATAAATCAACTCTTGGTACTTCCTATCCCACAAATTTGTTCATAACAATTGATACTAAATGTTGAACTGAATAAATATTGATATTTATTCAGTTCAAATAACAACAAAACGTCAATTGCAAATATAAATTGTCAAATTAAACCAGACACTTAGATAGAACAAGTGAAATTGTATTGTTCCATGTTTGTTTGACCAGGCGTTAACTCTTTGAGATATGATGGTAAACATCTAAAATTTCGTGTTACAACCTTTTGAAGTTAACCAATGGTTTAACCTACCGAGTTACAGCACACCTTTATTTGGAAGTTATTATTAAAACTGCGTTGCTGCTGTTGCGTTAAATTACAATCAATGTTTTATTCAAAGTATTTACTCTTATCGTTATTTTGCATATATTTCTGGTTGACATTTCTGTTCCTTTTTTATTTACATCAGGCGTAAATTAAATTTAAAATAAAAAGAACTTAGGCCTGGTCAATTTTGTACAAAGTACTGGGAAGTAAGGTTATAATAAAATTATAAATAATTGTATAAATTAGTTTATCTATATATTTTTTAAATTACCTTTTACCAAAACGATTATAGTTGTATACACAAAAAATCACATATTTCATATGTACATATAGTTGTTTAAAGCGTTACTTGCGTTTGTTAGGAAAACATTAGATACAACAAAAAAAATGGTACAACCTTTTTATGCCTGAACGGTTCTAAAAATAAATTGATTTATGTTTATAAGAAAAATAAACCAAAACTACTAATTGACCATATTCTAGACTAAATCTTGTGTATTCGATTTTTGTGTGTTTATATGTAATAATTTGAGTTACCTAAATACTGTGCTAAAATTCAGTTCAAACCACAGTTTAGTATCAATTTATAACCTACTTGAAAACGACAGCAGTGTTTAGCTGGATTTGGCAAAGTTGCTTCACTGGTTTAGGACAGACTAGAAACTGATTTTGACAATTAAAATGGTCTAGCAGATTCACTAGCAAAGATCAACATTGTTTTGGAGACCAGAACAATTTTGCGGTATCAGCACTAATGTAATTACAAAGATCTAGTTTGTTAAGACAATCAAAAGTTCTCCTGGGAAACTACAACCAAGTGAGATCAAAAAATTGTATAAGATACACCAAGAGCTCTTACGTGTCTTAACAGGACACCGCCAGAATCAAGAAACTCATACTGGTGGAGAAAGAAGACTGTATATTTTGTGAAATGAAGGAAGAAACCTCCATCCACATTCATCCAGAATGCTTAGCACTACATAATCCGAGAGATAATGCAGATATCCCAAAAAATTCCTCCAAGAAATCTAGAATACCAAATTTAATAGACCGGTAGGAAAAAATCCAGTCTGCAGTTGAATTAACGAAAAATGTTAGTTTGTAAAATATTCAATACTTATTCCAGAATTTGGTCAATCACATTGAGCATGTGTTTATTTCTTAATTGAGCCGTTTACAAAAAGTGCATAAAGAATATTTTATTAAATTGACTAAAAACATTTAAAAAAATTTTGTTTATCTTTATAAAGAAAATTTGGTTGTTTCAAATACATATTCACGCAATACATAAATAATATTTAAATTTTTCCACATAAATCATATATGACTTATAAAAAAATCATTTTTGTCTTATACTTATTAGATTTCTGAAAAAGTCGTTCAACATTATTATACGTTTTATAAAATACAAATTACAAAAAAAATAAAATTCACTAGTTTTTGTTTCAAGGCGAATATACACTTGCTAGTAATGTTAAGAATTTCAATTTAACTGCCAGGAAATGCCAGGATTTAGTAAAAATTTTACAAGGTACGTAGGCAACTTACAGAACTAGAACGCACATTGCATTCAACCTCGACTTATGCTACACGAAAATGTCTGAACTTAATACATGTGAGAACTTGCTCCTATAAATTGGAAGAACGAGAAAAATCAAGTTGACGACTTGATACAATTATCATATGCGAAGAAAATTATATTTTATATCCTGTTGGCTCAGTCTAAAGCTAATACTGTAATTTCAACAGTTGGTATGAAAAAAGGCGATAACAGTTATTGAAAATAGTTTTTATTTAAATAACTTTTGCTTTTTTATGGTAAAAATATCATTAGGAGTTTATGTTATTTTTTTTATGCAGATGCACAACTTTCAACTTATACGAGTATTTTTTCTTTTGTAAATAATACTGGACAGGTAAAGTTTGATCGGGGATATTTCATACCAACTTCTAAACTCCAAATTTTGATCCCATGTATTATTAATAAGTGACTAATGGGATATTTTTAATTCAGTCTATAGATAATGTGACAGAAAACAAAAATTTACTGAGATTTTGCAAGTTATAATGTAGGTAAGCCACTAGTTAAAATGTGAAGTTGTTGATAGTAAGTATTCCTTCGCTGTTCCATGTTTCAACTTTTGCTTTTATCTCCTTCATTGGGATGTTTGAGCTTGTTCAGGACAAAAATGTTGACATTTGTCACTGTGTTGTTTATAGCTCATTTACGATAAGTTTGCAATAACAAAACATGACAGATGTTCTACATCGTTGCCACGTTGTAATTTTTTTCCGGATGTTGGCATAAAATTATGTTGATAAGTTGTTCATTGTATAAGATTAAATTCAACCCAAAACTAAGAGTATAAATTATAAAATGTTGATGGGTGAATACCTACATAAATTTCAAGATGTCCAAGTTTGAAACCATAAGTTTGACTGAAAAATGTTATCTTCATGCACATGTTGAATTGCATCGTTATTGCAGTACCTATTAAGTAACAACGTATTTATTAAAAACTTACATATCTCACAGAAGTAGTAGGAATTAGCGGTCCCCCGTTATCTCGTTATCTCTCAAAATATGATATAAGGGATGCTACCATCTCCTTGCAAACCACTTGATAAAGACTCATGTATTGCGACGCAGTGTTCGACACTCTCTTTTAAATAGTTATGAAAATAACATATTATAATTTACACAGTAAATAACAAACTATAAAATGCAAATGAAAACGACAAACCTACACAAGAAATTCTGATAAAATTGTATGATTTTGACAACATAAGTCTGGCAACCCCGGACACGGCAGCCAACTTTTGGACAGTAACTTCCCCCTTTATATGATTAATTATTCCATTTACACTTTGGAGATTTAGATTTTGTTCAGTGGCTGCAATGGTTACTACAAATGTCAAAATTGCAAACTTATCGTAATTGAACTATACCTTGTTCAATTTAAATTGAAAACATTTTATCAATAAAAGGCATAAAGCTTAAACTCGAACTAATAAAAAAATTTAAACAAGATAAAACCACTTGCGAAGAATGTAAAAAACTCGGTGCGACGACGATTTGTTCCCTTTTAATTATTAACGATAATGAACAAGAATCTATTTTTAGTTGAACACCCTATTATCATTTTCTTTTTAAAACCCTCCATTTGTGAGCTATGATCATCCAGATTGTTATCTCTCGTCACCGGGATAATATCTATTAAAAAGAAAATCAGGTACATTCTTCTTGGTATGCTATTTTAAGCCCATTCAGACGACAGTTTCCCGTCAGTCTTACTCTGGCCTGGGTATCCATTTGTTGTAGTTTGAAATGTCTAAGGAAGCTCTACTAGGTATTTCCAATAGTCAGATCTTCAACCCTTTTTCGTCGTTGTCTATTTCTTCCAATATTACATTGGAGCTGATAGCGGAAAAGGGTCTTTCAGTCCCCAAAAGGATGTTCCAGTCCTCATTTTGCTAGTTCATTTCCTTCCTTTCTAGTGTTTCCTAGAATCCACTCAATTAGTCTTTACAATCTTTTTTATATTTTTAATTAAACGTTTCGGTAGCCTTCCAGTCACCATTATCAATAATAATCAAGTTTTTATAAAATTCTTGTCCCTATCTGATACTACGTCAAAAATTAAACAACTAGACATATTTTTCATATAAAAAAGATTGTGGTTTGATTTCTCCATAAATTAACAAAAATAATAATGAGTCACTACAGTTAGAGATGTGTATGTACTAGCATGTAAGTGTGAAAGAGAAAGAAGAAGAAATTAAATAATATCTTATCCGCTTTTGTAATTACCTTGTAAAGTCCACATTGTTCTCCGCGTTAGGGGCTAATCCTATCACTAAGTAAGTACGAAATATCTTTGAATAGGCTTATTATAATTATGTTAAACGACTCTGACATGATATTCTTTCTGCACTTATTCAAAAAGCGTATTCCAATTATTTTTATGTGAAAAAGTAAATTGTAAGTATCAATTTTATTATTGCTGGGTATCTCCTTGTGAAATTTAGACACACATTTCTGTGGAACGTTAACAAATATCTTGTTTTATCGATATAACACCATTCAAATCCGTTCCGTTCCTCACAATAAACTTTCAACTTGCAAGTTGTCAAGTGTTTGGTTTACGAAACCGTGATGTCATAGACAGACGCCATTACTATTCTAGCGCTTTGGCGAGAAATTTAAATTGTATTTCAATAAGACAAATTTCATAATTTTGCAGAAATAACACTTATTTTGGATAAATTAGGTATATGCATGCAAACATTGTGGAGCTTTATGGTATGCCACTAAATTGATTGCGGATTGGCCTTAAGGGAAGGAGGATTCGTAGCGCCGTAATACCATACCCGAGTAGTTTTATCTGAATATGAATACCACTAGTAGTAGTTTACATCACTATATGTTATGATATGCACAGGTGAAGGTACAAAATTTGTTGACTTTTCTTGGAGACTAGTCTCTAATGATAAAAAAATTTACAGAGAATAATGCAGGATGAATAAGATAATACTTATTTTGGTCGTTTTCTAGAACGAATCCGTTTCAATTTTCCAAAGATCATCAAATAATAAAATATTTTTATTGCGTTCGGTACATGTCTGAGCTACTGTTATTCTTTCACGTCCAACACTCGGATCTGGTAAGGTACGGTTATGTGTCTGCCTACCTTAATGGGTTTCACATATATTAATACTGTGTGTAGCTACAAGAGGGATTGGTCGCTTTATGAGGTCTGAAAGTGATGACAAACAACATACAAAATGCTGGACTAAGAAGAAATGCATTTGTTTATATATTTTGTCTACGACAATATTCAATCAATTAATACAAAATATTCATTCTAGATTTGTATTTTTTCTTCAATTTCCGGTAAATGTGGTATCTAAATTTATAAATGGAATACGCTTTATACCAGTACAACCTGTTAATTACAATCAGTACAAAAGAAGCAGCGGTAACACAAAATATGCAATAAAAAAATTTCTATGGACACTTTAAATCCTGAGGTGCGATAAAATTACAATTATTTACAAAAAGATTTAAAAAACAAAACAGAAGGTGTAAAATATCTTTAAAGCATTTCAACATTTTCGTTAAACTACGATTATACGTTTGTCTAGAGAAATATATGGAATTTAGGTCAAGTACAGTAATAAAAAATAATATAAATTAGAAATATTAGCTATAAGCAATAGTTTATAATGATCCATATAATCTTCATTTAAGATATATAAAAGGTCAAAATTTATTTTATGCAGCTCGCCATTCACTTCGAAAATAGCTAAATGAAAGTGTCAAGAAATGTATTAAGATAAACCAAAGAACAAACAAGCCGTTTGGTGACTCAGCTTAGCGACTAGCAATTCATTTTGGAAATTGTTTCAAAATGAATTTTAGTGTGAAAGGCGAGTCGAGCATTTCTATTTTTTGCAATGAAATTACTTAAAGAATCAAATAAATCGACTATATTTATCATTTTTATACGATCATTTTTGGTTAAAATATATATTAGACATTGAAAATGTTCAATTAGTTAAATATATTTTACACCTCTCTTTATTCAAGGAATAATTAACAAATAAATAAAGACAATATTGACACTGTTTCTAAGTAAAATAAATAATTTGGAACTTATTTATACAAATAGAAACAAACTTTCAATTGAATCAGAGATAGTAGTTAATAAAAAATGATTTTTGAAGACTTAAAAACC
>CAJUYH010007579.1:0-17228 GCA_910591685.1 Galerucella tenella | reverse complement strand
CATTTACACCTGAAATAGACACATTTTGAGGGAATGTGGGGTGATTCTTTCCATCTGTGTTTGAATTACATTATAATCAGAATAGGCTTTTAATAAGTTTTCTTCTCTTGTGAGAAGTTCATACTGTTGGAGCTAGTGTTTTTTCTAGTCTCCTTAATATTCATTTTATAGTTTATCAAGGTTATATTGAATATATGTGATATGTTAGATAAAAAGTCAGTTAATAAAATATATCAATGAAGGAAAGCTGTCAATAATTTATTGTCCTAAATTAGTAATATATATGATAAGAATCACCATTTAATATCAATAGGTTATGGACCTTACGCTTAAATAGATATTTAAAATTGTTTCCCGCTAATTTGGAGTTTGGAAGCCGTTAAAAAAAAATTCCGAAAACTTCGAGTGAAGACATCGAGACAAAATCCTTGAAATATGGCAAGTTTTGATGCATTTCGAGTACAAATCGGACTTTTAGAAGGCAAATCAAACTGGATTGCTTGGAAATACCGCATATTGATTTTGCTAAGGAGCGTTTCAGGAGCGATAGAGATGTTGGAAGGAAAATTAGCTCTACCCAAAGTCTTATCTGAAAGTGCTAGTGCAGAAGAAAAGAAACGGTATGAGGATAGTGTGGCTGAATACAATAAAGTAGATAGAAACGTATTAATCATACTTACCACAAATATTACCGAAGAAACGTTGACCAAAGTGATGAGATACACGACTGCTTACGAAGTTTGGCTAGAACTGCACAGATTGTTCGACGGAAGTATCGAGGATAAGACGTATGATTTATGTACTCAGTTTTTCTCATTTAGAAGAGAAGATGGAGATGATGTAGCTACACATATGTCAAAACTCAAGAACATTTGGAATCAGCTGCAGATGGAAATATCCAAGGACAAGCTATCTGGAGGAAATTCCTGCAAGTGTGATCTTCCGAACCTACTACTGGTATGTAAGATTTTAAATACCTTACCAGAAGCATATTTTTCGTTTAAATCGAGCTGGATGCTTATGCCAAAAGCTGAAAGAACTGTTGAAAACTTAACGAATCAGTTATATGCATACAAAAAAGCTCTACAAAACAAAAACGAAGATAGTCAGGAGGTTCTTGTTGCAGAAAAATCACATCATGGATTCAAGAAAGCCTACCAAAACCAGAAAAAGGCACCGTTTTGTAATTATTGTAAATCATATGGACATCGAGTTAAGCAGTGTGATAAATGGAAGTCAGATGGTAGACCACCAAAACCACAATCAAAATTTTCGAAGGATGTGCAAAAGCAGACGCTATCAGTCGAAAACAGTTTAGTTCTTTCAGCTGAATGCGATAGAGAAAGCTGGTTTGTTGATAATGGCGCAACAAACCACATTACCAACAGAAGCGACCTGTTCGAGACTTTTGAAAATTTTTCAGCGAAACACACTGTAACCACTGCCAATGGTGATTCGATCAAAGCCGTAGGAAAGGGCACAATATCTCTGACTGCTATTGTTGGTAGAAAAACGGAAGAAGTAACTCTCACAGATGTTTGGTACGTCCCGGATATCAAGAAAAACTTGTTTTCCGTACTGTCAGCACAAGATAAGAATCCAGGGAGTGAATTCACATCTACGACTGGACGATGTCAGCTCAAAATTAATGGACGAGTTTTCATCACAGGATATAGACAACGCTTTGGGGGTTTGTTCAAGCTTTGTGTGAAGAATGTAAACCCAACCAACGACAAAGAAGTAAATATTAACACGACGAATGAAAATACCCTACAGCTTTACCACGAAAGATTCGGTCATCAAAATAAAAGTCATGTAAAAGACCTTTTATCCAGAGAATTTGATATCAACGTTCCTTTGAACAGTGAGATATGTGAAGGATGCATCTTTGGTAAAGCACACAGGTTAAAGTTCGGTACAAGAGAGAGAGCTAGTCAACCAGGAGAACTATGGCATGCTGACGTTTGTGGACCATTTGAGAAATCAGAATCAGGATTCAAGTATTTTGTCCTGTTTAAAGACGATTACAGCAAATATCGTTTTGTCTATTTCTTGAAAGAAAAATCGGAGGTACCTGAAAAGTTGAAGATTGCTTTAAGAGAAGCTAGAACTATTGGTCTTGTTGTAAAGGCATTCCTAAGCGACAACGGTGGCGAGTTTCAGAATCAGCAGATCAAAGATATACTGGCAAAATTTGGAATACACCAAAGGCTTACCATGCCATATACTCCGGAACAAAATGGCTGTGCGGAACGTGACAATCGGACAATCGTTGAAACCGCAAGGACCATGTTTCATTCATCAGTCGAAAATCTTCCTCAAAGTCTATGGGCTGAAATGGTTAATGCCGCAGTATACATATTAAATAGATCAGGAAAGTCAAGTGTTGTAGACAAGAGTCCGTACGAGGTTTGGATGAACAAGAAGCCAGGCTTGAAGCACTTGAAGATCGTAGGATCTATATGTTACGCCCATATACCCAAAGCAAACAGGAAGAAAATGGACAGAAAAGCGACAAGAGGTATTTTAGTCGGTTATGAAAATGACGATGGATATCGTATCTGGTCACCAGAAACCAGAAGACTCATACGTTCCCGTGATATTATTATTCAAGAAAGACCACGAGTTTCAAATGAACTAGTATTATTGCCTCAAAATCAACCAGATCAATCTCAACCAGCACTAACAGATCAATCTCAACCAGCACTAACACACAATCGTTCCACCCAATTTTAAGAAGAAGAACAGAATTCTGAGGGTGAAGAGCAAGGCGAAGAAGTTGTTATTGAGAATGTTAGAGAAGGTATCGATACAGAAGAAAATGTTAGCGATGAAGAAGTAGGATCAAGATTTTTACGAAACAGAGCTAATATCAACAAACCAAAACGACTAGACGATTACGTAATGAGTGCAGCAACAAGTATAGAAGATTTTCAAGAACCACAGAGTTTTCAAGAAGCAATGAACAGTGAATATAAGCAAGACTGGTTAAAAGCTATGAAGAGTGAAATAAATTCACTGGAAGAAAACAAAACTTGGTCACTAGAAGATCTGCCAAAAGGAAAGAAAGCAATTTCGTGCAAATGGGTCTACAAAGTAAAAAGAAATAGAGATGGTTTAATCGATAAATTCAAAGCCAGGCTCGTAGTTCGAGGATTTTCACAGAAAAAAGGAGAGGATTATAATCAAACCTTTAGCCCCGTAGAAAAATCTGGTACGATCAGAGCTCTTTTGAGCATTTCTGGAAGTGAAAATCTAAAACTAACGCAATTTGATGTCTCAACGGCTTTTCTTTACGGAGAACTGAAAGAGGAAGTCTTTATGAAACAACCTGAAGGTTTCATCGATGGCACCAACCGTGTGTGTCGTCTTCAAAGAAGCCTGTATGGACTCAAGCAAGCACCAAGGTGCTGGAACAAGCGGATTGTAGACTTTATCCTAAAATATGGATTCACAAGAAGTGAAGCTGATCCTTGTTTTTTCATCAAGAAGGAAGGCAAAAGTTTACTCCTCATGGCACTCTACGTAGACGACGGTCTTATCGCATCGAATGACAAGAAAATAGAAAAATATTTTCTTGAAGCGTTAGGACAAGAATTCAAAATTGCTGTGAAACCTGCAAGTTATTTTTTGGGATTGGAAATCGATCAAGAGAAAGATGGTTCAGTATGTGTTGGTCAAGTAAGATATGCAACCAAGCTGCTTGAAAGATTTAACATGGAAAACTGCAAACCTGTCTCTACTCCAATCATAAAGGAAAATATTCAGTTAGGGAAGGAAGACGAAAAAGTATCAACTGAAAATTTTCCATACAGAGAAGCAGTTGGTGCTCTTCTATACTTAATGACAGGAACAAGACCCGACTTGGCTTATGCAGTAGGCATAGCTTCAAGAAATCTTGAAAACCCCACGAAAGAAGATGTTATCAGAGTTAAAAGAATTTTCCGATACATTAAAGGAACCCTTCATTTTGGACTGAAGTACGTGGCAGGCACTGGAAGATTTTTAGAAGCCTTTAGCGATGCAGATCATGCTGGTGATTTAACAACCGGTCGTTCTACTACTGGAGTTATCTGCATGTATGCTTCTTCTGCTGTATCTTGGATGAGTCAACGTCAACTTTCTGTAGCCATATCAACGACTGAGGCTGAGATAGTCGCTGCGAGCGAAGCCGCAAAAGAAGTTGTGTGGTTAAGGAGACTCCATGAAGAAATCCTCGAGCTAAATGAGATTCCTTCAGTGATGGTAGATAATGAAGCCGCAATCAAGCTAGCTCAGAATCCAGAATTCCATCGAAGAACGAAGCATATTAGAACGAGACACTTCTTCGTGCGAGAAATGGTGTGTGATGAGATGCTAGATATCAAGAAGATATCCAGTACATTGCAAGTAGCTGATGCTTTGACGAAACCTATATTTAGACCCCGTTTAGAAAAGCTTCGAGATAGTATGGGATTAGTCAAACTATCAAATGAGGGAAGGTGTTGGAGCTAGTGTTTTTTCTAGTCTCCTTAATATTCATTTTATAGTTTATCAAGGTTATATTGAATATATGTAATATGTTAGATAAAAAGTCAGTTAATAAAATATATTAATGAAGGAAAGCTGTCAATAATTATTGTCCTAAATTAGTAATATATATGATAAGAATCACCATTTAATATCAATACATACGACTCTGTTACTGACTGGGCATATCTTTTTAACCAATTGTCAATGCGTGTTAAAATAGATTTTTGTGCACTGCGTTTATGATTCAGTAACTCAATTTCTGCCATTTTATACTGATAGACTATTTTACTTACTATTACAATCACATACAACTTATGAAATAAAGGCTGGCGAGTTAAAATTCGAAAAATATTATGTTAATGAAAATCAATTATAAATATAAACAGAAATGTGTCAAGTGTCAACCAAACCATACTAAACCTTGTGACTTTGTCGCTAGAGGCTGTGCAGAGATGGTGTACTCTGTGATGCAGACAGTGACTTGACAGCGGACGTACTTATCTACCGGTGCTAACTTCACTTGGGCAATGCGGCGGGAATCGTACACAAATTGGCGGGAACTTGAACTGAAGAGTAGCTGTAAACCCACTATTTTTACCGTAACCAAACAGATTTTCCACTCTCACTGCACTTTATACTCAGATTTAACTTTATTCACCTTTCAGAGAACCGATGCACTTGCTATTGATTGTTTTTTCGAACGTAGCCCAACTTATATACCACGCTGAGTAACTAACTACTTTTTTGATGCACTTTTCGGAGAGATTCACAAACTTAACACTTCGGATTTGAATATCAAGCTCGACGGACCAAAATTTTATGGTTATTCCATAATTAAACGGGGCTCGACGTAATCAAAACTAATGAACTACAAGCAGCAATTTTCTATAGGCACTGGTTAGGGTATATTAAACACTGAGTACTACACTATATTTTAATTATGAATTTGTTGCACATACATACTGTTACATCTCAGTACATCAGCATTGCACATGCTTTACAATTTATTGCAGCCGAGGTAAATCGACCTCCTTCCGTAGCTGCCACACAACGACTGCTTGACTGGTGACTGCTGTCACTGGACTGTCGTTACAATCATAGATAACATAAATTACAATCATGAGTTTTTGTTCTGTCTTGTGCAGGTTTACAAACTGCGACAAAGTGCCAACTGGCATAAAAATGAGAAGGCAATCTGAACAATGTTGGTCAAGGATAATAACCCTCGACCTGCGGCCTTGGGCTATTATCAAGCAACACGCTTTCAGCATTCTCTATGACAAAATTATCTCGGTATTATCAAGACCCTAGGGGTATTACTACTGGTAATTTGTTAGTAACAAATTAGGTACAGCGAATATTACCCTCCTGTATTAAAACGACATGTGTGAGTTGCGCGCAATGGTTGAAATTTTACCTTATCTGTTGTCCTATCAATACTCCAGATGCTATAATCCGTTTAGAGACTGGAAAAGTCAAGTTTGCATTTAATATCTTTAAAATGTCTCTCAACTGGATACACAAAATACTAACAATGGATAATCATCGCTATCCTAAGCTCTGTTTTAAACAACAACTGCGTTTGGCCAACTCTACAGATATGAAGTATAACTGGATAGTTCAGTTGACAAAGTTCTTTGTTGATATTGACTGTGACCATATATGGAACAATTTGAATCATCCTTCTTTTATATCGCAGAGGAAAGATTTGTTGTCCAAATATTATACATATTTACATTGCCATTTGCTATTTTGACATATATAGCTGACACCTTAAATTTGATCAATAAGATCATCAGGATTGTATTTATCCAAATTCGGAAAGGCTATGCAATTAATAATTACCAGCTTCTTTTTCTAACTGGAAATAGTTGAGAACTTTCAAAATACTGAAGTTTTTCCGTGTATTCATGCATATTTTTGTATTATTTATATAAATAAAACAATAAGATTAATATTCACTTTTCATAAATAATAATTGACCGTAAACAACAAAGTACAGACCTGTCAAGAACTGTGACAGTAGAAAAAGACGTAAGACTTATTGCCGCTACGAAAGTAACGCCTTCATAGTATTTTAAACTCTCGATTGATAGGTTGAGCTTGAGTTTAATCCAAACATCAACCAATCAAATTATTGTAAGTCAAAGATTAGGGTTAACGTTTGTGATACATTTAAACGGTTCATTATTGTGATATTTTGATTAGGATTAATCACAGACCTGCCTTTTTTCCATTTCTTCTTACGTGATGTGTTAAAAAGACCATATATTATATATATATATATATATATAATTATAATCATTGACCTATGTTAAGAATTGTTCACAAAATATGACAACTGAGCTGTCAAAAGTAACAAATATATACGTCGACATTTGTTAAATACGTTAATGACGTCACAATTCCGTCTCATAGTTTTTATGAATAAAAGATCAAGATGGACAATGTATGGCGTAACGGCAAAGGATGATTGAACAAACTCTAGCTTGGTGGTTTAGGGCTCTGACTTTGAAAAGTGCGGAATTTGAGGCATGGTTCGAGTCCGTGGTGAATCGTGGTGGGAATTTTATTTAATATATTATGTCCTTTGTATGAATAATCTTCAATATAATCATGTGACGTGGTCTTTTCATTATCCACACCTATTATCCACGGGTGAATAATGTACGTCATTATACTTGAAGAAGCACACGTGAAATGTGAAATTATCAAATAGTCGTGGACAAAGATACATATTTGCTTAACATTTTGCTAAATACTTTAAAAAATAATCACGTCGAATTAAATTCGTGATAATAATTTCAACTAGATTAGCACTCGTCTTTATTGCTATTAGGACAACAAAGATTCGTGCATCTAGTTAAAATTATCAAAAAACTACCACCACTTGTGTGATTACTGTTGACTATTTTATTGGTCAAGATGTCCCTCACCTCATTTTTGCTTTTTTGAATTCTGTATTGACAACAACGTCAAACGTATGGAAAATGTCGATATAATGGCATTCTCAGTATAAAGGCACCCTGTCAATTATAGCGACTTTTATTTGGATTTAATTAAATCCTAGAGGTGCTAGAGATCACCACAAACCTACTGTAGCAGCAGTGTGATAGTTGAGTATAAGCTGCAGTTGGAGTTTAACATAGACATTATTTGTTGTTAGTACCTACAAAAGTTTTTCATCACCTTACAATTTCACAAAATTCGGGAGGTGATTGTTCGTATGAAATTAAGATGGGTCTTTCATATACCAAATTTTCCTCAGCACACCCCTTTCCGAGATATCACCATTGAAAGGTGGTGACTAAAATTGAGTTTTTATTTTTCTTCGGAAATTTCAGTGAAGCTAGAAACTTAAAATTTTGTCATTATATCAAATTGTTATGAAAAGTAGTCAAGTGGGTTGTGAAATCGTACTAAGGAAAAAGCTGGCTGGGCATGATTACATCAATTCTTAGAACGAAATCCGATTATAAGCCTGCGAACGTCTATCTCAACAGTGTATCCCATCTTATCAAATAAGTTAATATTATGGTACACTTTCCATGTAATGAGAAGAGCTTAATGAAAACAATATTTGTATATTTTATCTTTGACCTGCTTCATGGATTCACATTGAACTCAGTAATTGAAACAAAGGGTGCCATCATCACCGAATCTCCCCTACTTCCTACTATTTATGAAAATATAGAAATATTGTTGACAAGAAAATAAAAAAAATTATCATTATGTCTTTTGTAAAATCACAAGTTGACATAAAAAATTGTTTGTAGTGGATTCATTTATCGCTGAGAGCAGATTTAACGATTGAAAAAATAAAAATGAACATATATGTGTATGTTTCTACGAGATATTTTATTATTTGCAATAGTCCAACGACCGAAAATCTAAATCTAAATCTTAATCTAAATCCAGCAACAGTATCAAAGGTTGGTAGTTGTATAATTAACCAGGTTATATTTGAACACAGTATGTTCATCAATATTATTGATAGTCGATCAAAAATTCACAATTTTCCTTAATTAAAAAACTCCTATAAAATAAATAAGAATTTTTGAAGCACAATGATACACCAGACTTTTTATGAATCAACTAATCTTTTAACTAAGACATTTTTATTACTTGACACGGGTAAACCACGACATGCAAGCCATCGTTCCAAGTCACGGCAAAGATGATCTTGTATTATTGCAAAATTTAATTTTGCTCCAGGCCTCCAGGTACAGTGCGCGTCATATAAAACTGGTACAACTATAATAATCGAAGCTAGTGTTTTTCTAGCTGTGTAAATCGATCTTTTAAAATGTGTAAATGCTAAACTATAGTCAAACGCACTCTTATCGTGCGGGTTCAAAGGTCACTAACCATATGTATCAAATCAAAAAACACATAGGTTACCAAAATGTGAGATAACAAATACACCCGGAGGGAAGAAGAAGAAGATTATTTTAACTAACATGAAGATAGCTACATAGACGTACCAAGATAGCTACATCATATATTGTCACTTTGAATTGTCAAACTGACATTTGAATGAAAACTTCGCTGGTGAAAAGGACTTTTTAGAATCGCTGAAAACTATAGTAGTTTACCTAACTAGTGCGGAAAGTGATACTTTTCCGCACGCTATTGCAGATGGCCGAACGACGCTTTAGCGGAGTTCGGCCAGCAATCGCGTGCGGAAAAGTCACTTTACGCACGTGTTAGGTACACTATTTTTTCTTCTAGCGTGCGGAAAAAAAATCCAAAAGTTGATATAAAAAATTTTAAACAAATTTCACATTCAAATGGTTTTTCACCAGTGTGTATACGCATATGTACACCCAAGTCTCTGTTCGTTGAAAAATTATTGAAGCGTACGCGTTCCTCTTTATTGAAAATTATAGCAGAATTCTAATAAATTTCTTAATTTTTCAGTCATTTGGTAAACTTGGATATACAAAATACATATTTTGAATATTCAAATGTCAGTATATTCCTCAAATGTCAATAAATTTACTTTCCGCACTAGTGCGGAAAAGTGACTCTTTCCGCACGCTTTTTAGTGCGGAAAAGATTCACTTTCCGCACGTTAGTAGAAAAAATACATATCTACGACGTTCTACGACGAATTTCGTCCCATAATGCTTCCTCGTAATCATGAGGTTGAAACGCATCCCTCAGTTTTCCTACTAGTTCATCCCATGATGAAAAAGTACCCATTCGATACCATAAGAGAGCGTCTTTTGTCAACAGTTCAGGAGCCGAATTTAAAAGGGTATCTTTCGATATACCTCTAGACTTTCGCACCTCCTCCACTCGTTATAAGAAGTTAGTAACACTGGATACGCCGTCGTATTTTACATTCCATCTGCTTACATCAAAATTGTGACGAACATAGTCACGTTGAGACTCCGGTGTATAATTCAAGGAATTCAAGCGACTACAGCCGCTAAGGCCTGGGGTACCCTGAGGATTCATGGAATTTGTATTAAAACAACCAGGTGGTTCATTGATTTGAAAGCATTCATTAGATTGAAGATGAGTATTTTGTAGATCTGAGTGTAGATGATCGTTATTACCAACGGACTGACAAGGAAGAAAATAATTTGGCCCACACATTCCCCTCCAAGATTCAGACTGAACTATAGGGTCAGGATTAAATCTGACTGATGAAGGTCGATTTGGAAAATTTTGGATACTGGTCGACTCAAATTGTTGACGTAGACGTGCTACGTTATTTCTACCAACCTTTTTGGGGAACCTGTTAGTTGCCAACATACCTGAAATTCCAACAGTACGGCCTGATAAACCAGTTCCTGATGGTCTGCTGCCATTTAACTGTTCCACTGGAAGTGGCAGATCTAGATCTACTAAATTCAGCTCGCCTTGCCTACCGCCTCCTCCCTGAACTGACTCACCCTCGTCGTCCTCATCGCGAATTTGTGATAAATTGTGACTACCATGGTCTGGTAATGGGGGATTAGGCACATCCAAAAGAAAGGAACTATGATCGACTTCCCTATTCCGACACGCTTCCACTTTTTCTCCTAGTTGTATACACCAAGATACCAACCAATCCCTTTTGGGATTTGACTCGTCATCGTTTATCTTTTGTAGTCTACCAAGTAGGTGTATGAGACGGGAATTAATTCTTTTGAATTCGTTTTGTTTATTTCCATAATCAAAATTATGTATGTCCTCACTGAGATCACCCAGCCTGCCTTCACAGGTTAGCAACTCCGCAAGGGGTTCTATTCCTGAAATATCAATGGGCACTACAGTACCCGATCGCTCTAGTCGAAAAATATCTCGTAACGTTACCCGATTCTCCGCAACTTTGGAACTAACCGGATATTTACGAATTCTTAACTCAAACGCTATTTCATCACCGAGAAGGCGATTAATCTCCATTTTTCTCTTATTGATCAATCAACGAATACAAACCCCCACCACAACCTACTAAAGGAAAAGAAAAACTCAAAAAAAAATTACTAAAAATAATAACAAGCCTACGCAAAATAAAGCCGTGTAAAACTTTAGAGTCTCTAATAATGCTCAACTATATACAACAATACTACTATATAATTATCCCCAGTATAAAATCCCATATACGTCAAAAATCAACTGCGCATGCCTGATACTTAATTCGTTGTGGTTCTCTCCGTTTTTTCCCAAGTTATCCCTAATCCTAAACTCCAACTATAAATGTACTTACTTAATATGAATTCGACACTATTTGGTAAGTATGAATGTTTTTATACAGGATAGAAAAAAATATGAAGAAAAACAAATTTCTGGTAAATTACGTATCGCTTATAATATATACACAATCAACGTCGAGAGACTACGTCAAATATACGTAACTCAATTTCAAATTTAACGTACCTACACCTTAGTAAAAACAATGTATGCTTGTGGAAAATGAAAAAATTATATGTATACTTAAGTAATATACCAACTTGTGCATTATTCATATATCCTTAATCAAATAAATGTATGTAGGTTTATATAAATACTTCAAATATTTTTCAATAGTTTGATGACGTCATAATAATACCTTTTGCCGCATTGAGCAAACCTTCCACGAAAGTACTAGAAATAAATGATAATGTGTCAACTGTCAAGTCAATGTCACGGATATGACTGTCAACGTAAACAATCCCCAAATTTTATTTTTGTTTACTGAATAAAATAAAAATCACCAAGAAGAAGCTGAAAATAAACTATTGGAAAACAAAAATCAACAATATCTTTTCAAATGTTATTTATCAGTTGGGCGTCAAATTGTTACTTAAAGAAAAAATTATCGTTACCAAGCAACAAAGTTAGTGCAAGGGTTTACCAATTTAAAACTTCGACAGGTAGGTGCAACTTAGATTTTGTTCTATTAATATGAAATGAAACTAGTGCAATATACTATATAATGACGGGAATAGTTCTCAGGGATGAATTCGGTCTCTATAAATAACTTAGATATTCTTGATTCATTCAAAAGTATATATTAAATTTCCAAAATCAGGAAGATACTGTAGTGTACTCACTACGTTACTATAGTGCCAAGTGAGTTAGGTACCTTGTGCATTTATGCATAAGACTTACATTAATAAAATTATTACTAAAACTAAATTTATTGTGTTTAATTGTAGATGTACGAATTAACTTCTGTCCTAAACTTGATCTGGGAGTGAGATATTATGTCTAAAGAAACTTAGCTGCTGTCCCTGGGATCTTTCTACAGGGAAATTTCCCCAAAACTTCACCACTTGGGGTTGGTAGTCAAAACGATATCCAGATTTCAACTTGATTCATGCGATAAAACCAGGAGGAAGTAACGAATTAAGCTATCAAACTAAAATGACGATCCATCAGGTATGTATATACTTAGTTAGGTATTTAGCCAAAGTTCCAACTATAATTCAAACTATTCCTTAGGAATATTATTGCAAAAGAATATGTTTATGGAGATCCTTATGAGGGCTCTCTTATGAAGGCCTAAAACAATAAGTTTTGTTGAAGTTTTTATCTCATACAAGAGATAAGTTGGATCACAGATCAGCATGGTAACTCACCTAGGTTGACATGTGGCCTTTAATGTGGCTTCAAACGAAGGATATTCTAAACGAAATTCTTTGGGCTACAAAAATAGATAATATATCCACTTAGTAAGTGATTCTGTACCTCAGACTGGAGCTCTATTTAATATTTTCCCAAAGATTTCTGATTTCAAATCCGCCAAAGGCGTAGCACGTTCTTCTCGAACAAAATTGCTTTTTACCAAAAAAAAACCCTTTTTTTTTCTATGACCTCTGGCCTGATGCCGGTGTTTAACCTTGAAGAGAGTTGATAATGACTGTATTTACTAAGGTCAAGGTTGTGAAGGAAATAAAAGGAGATATTTCTGACAGCTGATTGATTTCTGACACTTTTTGGTTCTGTTTATATTTTGTTGTAAGTTTTATAAGACTGTTTGTATAAAAATAAGGTGATTTATGTTGAAATTAAAATAAGGTTTTGTTCAATTGAGAATTATATAATATATATTTTTTCCTTTTTTATTTCAGGTGGTGAAGCTGGATGGGGAAACCAAGACCTGCAGAGTATTTGAAAAGATATCTAATAAATATTGACAAAAATTTGGAACAAGTTGTTGGTAATAAACGTATTTGCTTTTTCTTGGTTGATTTCATAGTATACTCAAACAATTTAATGAACCCTAATCCTGTGTAATACTTGTTGAGGTAAGTTGCAAAATAAACACGTAACAAACGTACAGTTCTTGAATGTCCAATTTGTATAATGCTACGGTTTCACTTTTACACAATGACAATGAGTCGCAAGTTAATAAAGATAATTATTTTTGTTGTTCATCCATATATTCTGTCGTTAATTTATCTTGCCAAAAAACACTCGAGCTTTTCTTTTATCGGATAAATTTCTCTTTAACTCAAAGCTTTGCCAATCACTAAATTTGCTCGAAAAACTGACATTAGATAAAATCGCTCCACCCTCGGTGTCGCGATTCTATCATGTCAGTTTTTCTCGTAAAATTAGTGATTGGCAAAACTGACATTTTTAATCCAGTTGTCAGTTTGACGTTTAATTAATGTTTAATAAAAAGTAAACACCAAACTGAAAACACCACATGTAGGGTATTATCGCTGTAATACAGCGGTGATTGGATGAAATTTGACACATGACTTGAAATTAAGTAATTTGATTGGTTACTAGATCCAGTGAAAAATTATCATATATAATACCACGAGAGTGAAAATTTTGTCGGCAAAATTTTTCGATTGTCATGAAAGTTTGCTGCTTCGCAATTTTGCGAATGACATTTTTAACAAAACCACGAGCCGTCAGGCGAGTGGTTTTGGATTAAATGTCATGAGCAAAATAACCTAAAAGCAACAAACTTGAAAACGACAAGAGAAAAATTCTACCTTACAAAATTTTCAATTGAGTGGTATTCGAAATGACTATTTCACGAGAAAAAAACTAAAAAATCATATGTTTAAACGTTTTATTTATTGCAAACTTCAATTATACAAAGCCAAAAGAATAATATGAAAAAAAATTACTTATTTATGTAAAAAGTACAATTATTATAATTGTACTTTGTAGCATTATTTTGGGGATTGTTTTGCATCATAACCTGTGATGAATTTAAGTTAGAAACTGAGGATTCCTTTTCTTTATTTTTATTTTCTCGAAGGTTCTCTATAAGTTGGAAATGGTGTTCTTCATATAATTGTAAATATGGTTTCAAAGAAGGGGCAGAAGAATGTCCTGTAAGCTTAATTACTTCTTGTTCACCAACTCCTTCTTTTGCTAATGCAGATATTGCAGAAGCTTTATGTGAATGATTGGTTATTTTTTCTTGTGTCTATACCAATTGATTCTGCCGATATTTTCGTCCACTTTGAAATTGTATTAATTCCCAATGGCGAATTTTTGTACCATATACCTTTCTCCCAATTTGGATGTACTGTTAAAAATAATCTTGCTGTTGTTAGATAAGGATTGGATTCTCTTTTTTCAATAATTTTCAAAAATAAACGAACGGGACACAAATTGTTGTTAGCATTATTTCTTACCAGCCACTTACTGCCAGATAAAGCTTTTGAACCTCCTTGTGTCGTTTTGGAAAAGATTGGATCATATTCTACCCTGCCAGTAAAATTACTTTTATTATCTTATTCTTTTTTAAAGTAATTATTATCACAATTAGCAGCTTCATATTCACGCCATGCTAATTCGAACGAACATAAATTAAAATACTTTTTTTGTAACCCATCAGGATTATCTTCAGAATAGCTTTCTACCATTTCCATTGATTCTCCTTTGGTAAACGCGTTATAACTTCTTTTTCTGGTTTCAGGTTCAGCCTTAAGCTTTTTACGTTTTGTATCCCTGGCTAATCTAGCAAATTTATAGGTAATATATTTAAATGGATCAATTTTGATGTTAAATTCTAGAAAATATTTTCCCTGAATCATTTGAGCAGTCGTATTCCAAAGTGTTTTCACACCAGCTTCAGTATAATCAGTTCCATTTTTTTTTCATGTTAAAATCATAATCTTCAAGAATTTTTGCTATAACTTGTTCAGAAGTATCCTTTTCTAACGTATAATTACGTGCGTCCAGAAGCATTCTAAACTGTTCCCACGCAGACTTTTTTTGTCTTCATTGTGTTTCGCGGTATACTTTGCTTAATTGTACTCTCTATTTCATTTGGTTTTTTTACCGGCTATTAATGATTATACAAGGTGTCTCAATGGAAGCAAATCTTGCGTGGATCACATCTTCATACAAACAGATGAAGACGTGGAACTAATGCTACCTATAATAGTAAAAACAAATCTTACGGACCATTACACAACATTTCTGCAACTCGTATTTAATGAAGGCACCTTGATAGGATCAACAAAAAATAGATTATATCAAACTCATAAAAAAATTGGAAAATTGTATTCAAAGAAACAGTTGTATTTCCCATAAATAAAGGGGCGACAGAGAAGAAACTATCAACCACAGACCAATCTCAATTATAACAAACTTTTCAAAGATATTCGAAAAGATATTGAAAAAACAGTTGGTATCATTTCTTGGTAAATATGGAATCATCTCAGATAAACAACATGGTTTCAGAAACGGTGTCTCCACCCAAGACGCCATACTGAAATTAACTTCAGAAATGTATTCAGCACTAGATAAAAGCCAGCCTGCCCTCTGTGTCTTCCTCGACTTGTCGAAAGCATTCGATACTGTCAGTCACAACCTACTTATCAAATCGCTTGACAATTCTGACATCAGGGGAAAAGCTCTAGACTTGTTCAGAAGCTATCTTTCGAATAGACCGCAAAAAGTTAAACTGAAAAATGTCTATAGCGAATTCGAAACAGTAGAGTATGGAGTACTGCAAGGAACCGTATTAGGACCAATCCTGTTCAATGTTTATTTAAATGATTTATTTGAGGTCAACACCAAAGGCGAAATAATAACATATGCAGACGATACAGCAATCTTCTACTCAAAAATGGAACTCTTTAGAAGAACTAGTGGAAAAAGACATGAAGATGATCAAGTCATGGTTTCAGAGTCGATTGCTGACCATAAACCCCAGTAAAACGTTATTTCTTCCACTTTCCACTAATAAGTCTACTTTACCGTCTTTCACTACCCTACAAATTTCTGATGATTTCTAGTGGAATAAGCATGTGGCACATGTTATCAAAAAACTATACTTCTTAATTTACAGACTGAAACACCTTAGATATATTCTAAATAAAACTCATATGAAAACAGTAAATCATGCATTGGTAGAGTCCCATATAACATATAGCATAGTTACTTGGGGAGCAGTCGGAAAAACCATACTCCATAATTTAATGATAGTTCAGAAAAAACTCATCAAAACCCTATTTTGTAAATTAAGACGACTCTCTTCAGATCTTCTTCACTCTGAAACTGGGATCTTCGACCCAAGACAGCTATTTTTCCTTAACGTGAATGTCGAACAGCATAAAACTAAATCCACTCTGATAATAAATGAACACCAATATGATACTGAAACATACCACTCACTTACCTCCACCAGCTTCGAAATCTATTGTGCAGAAGAATTTGAAATTTTTAGGCCCGAAACTTTACGGCCGCCTTCCCCAACACATCTCAGAATTGAATAATATCTACCAATTCAAAAATAAATCGAAAGACTATATCAAATCAACTTCGCGAATTAACATACATGAACAAATAGAATGCCCCTTCTTCATACTACTTCAGTTGGAGAGAAGTGTTATTTTATTGATATACTTATTCTTTTCTAAGGTATTGTATATTGTTTTGTGTGTTTTTTTGTGGATGTGTTGTTCGTTTAGATGTCTGTGTGTGTGTATATTTCTTACTATAAGTGATAGTGATATTTCAAGAAACTTGTGCTCTTACCATGTTCGTTTACCTCCCATTTTTTATAATTACCATCAATTCTTCATAACTGATATGTACTTTCCATTTTAAATTAATTATGTATACAGTGCGTCCATAAAGTAACGCATAAATTCATTATTAGCTAAATAAACAATAATATTAAAAATTCTCGAAACAGGTCAATTTTTGATTTTATTTAATATACTGTTTTTTAAAATTATAATGTTATTTACAGGGTGAACCATCTTCGTGTGTTGACGTCATCGCCATTTTTTTTAAGTGGAACACCCCAATTTTTTTTC
>CAJUYH010007578.1:0-17232 GCA_910591685.1 Galerucella tenella | reverse complement strand
TACTTCCCAAGTACGCAAATAATTGTATTCCCCAACTAACCGAGTCGCCTGAGCCCGGCTTGATAATCTGAAGTCCGAACTTCCGTACACTCTACAATTTGAAGCATTTGTTGGAATCAGTATGTTAGGTTATGTTCATTTCTACTAATATTCCGAAGACTTGAATACATTCCACACATTCGTGAGGTCAAGTGTATTTCAAGTTTGAAAAAAAATAATGAAACTTAGCTAAAAATTACAAAAGTAACTCAAAATGGCAAAATAAATAGGGGTTACCATTTAAAATTTAAGTGGTAGGTACCCTGGGAATCAGGGTGTTGAAAGTAAAAAAGCAAACGCCTCAACATTTGTCCCTATTGATATCTAAAATGGCGTGATTCGCCAAATTTCGATCATTAGTTGAAACCTTTATTTTTCAAATTAACGCCCCGTATATCTATGTGATAGTATTCCCTGTATTTTCTTGTACGGGAACAAATGTGCATTGTCGGAAAAACATAATATTATATTATATTTGTTTTCGTCCATTTCCTTGTACGGCGGAGTTAAAAATTCTGCTTACACCAGTGCTACTCAAGTAGTCAATACTTTTTATAGTATATTAAAGTATAAGTGGATAATAAGGTCTTTAAAACACGCGCGATTTTTCGAGCACGACGGCGAAGCCGGAGTGCTCGAAATAGAGCAAGTGTTTTAAAGACCAGTTATCCACGAATACTTTACGCTATTTTTTATTGGTGCACTTTGAAATTATAAATACTGGTCTATAACTACTACAACAACAAGAAATGAAAATCATAGATAGAAATAAGAACTAAATGTCAAATGGTTGAATTTGTGATGTATATGATGTATACCTTGCGTTGTCATGGAAATGAGAAAATCATAAACTAATTTGTATTTTGATGGAAGTTCAACGTTATTGAGTTCTGTGAATGTCAATAGTATTAATTTAAATACCATTTCCTATATAAGATTTGAAAAATCGAAATATTAATATTTCAAACAATACCAACGGCACTTTCCATTTTAATTTATAAATTTGACATTGTTAAATATTGTTCGAATAAAAGTTTTGACGTTACAAACTACTCCTGTCAGATCAATAATAAAAAAATTGTCATTTAGACATGATTTAGACTTCGTTTCTCGAGTTGTTGATGTTGCCACGGTAACTTTAAAACACGCGCGTGTTTTAAAATTCGATTTAAACACGCTGAGGCGTGCTTTAAATAGGTAAAATGGTTCACCAAAAAAAAAAATATTTTAGTCCCAAAAACTTCAGGAGCACTTTCCAGAGCAAAATACAATTCTAATCAAATCTATTTGAAAACTTGTACTCAAACTCTACCAACAAAATTCACAGGAAATAATTAATTCAAAAATTGTGATATTTTGCTGAAAGGACATCAAGTCTGATTATGTATACATTGTGCCGTTGTAGTTTCTAAGTTTTGCACGCCTGCAGGGTTCCGAGCAGTGATTTGTAATTAAATAAGGGACCTTTAGGACTGTTACCCAGCCCTTTCAATTAGCAATTTGTTTAATTTTCCACTAGAAACGCAAGTTTAATTGTGTTTCAGATTGAAAAGCAAAGGTTCCCAGCGGAACTAACAGCTGTTGACCATTTATATTGCAAGATCAATATTACTTTATTACTAATATAATTAAAGAATAATAGCCATATTTTCAGATCTGATCTGATTTGGAACCCTTTATCACCTAAGAATACTGAATTAAGTAAATAAACAAATAGTACATGCCCAGAATAATTGATGTAAATATGGGAGTGGAGTTTATTCGAGAGTACTAATAGTCCAGTCTACAAGTTGAGAAACGTGAAAAATATAGATAAAGCTCCTAAAAATACGAGCAATAGCTCATTGGATTCGGAATGACCTCTAGAAAAATGTGTTTTGAGGATTTTACTGCACGTAAAAAATTGCAATTGTGATTAACAAAATAATATGAAAAAAAGGGGTATTTAGATTTTTGTTAATAACTCCTGAACTATTAATATTTACAATATTTGGAATAAAAGTCCTTAAAAAAGAGGAAATTTCCGAAAAAAAAAGATCCAGCTCCCGAAACTCTACCTCTATTATTAATAGTTTTAATTTAACGCTGAAAATAGGGCTCCGCGCAGCGATTACGTCATGGGTGCTCTGCCGCTAAACACGGCGTACCAGAGAAATAGTTATTTGTATACTAAGGCCGCAAAATGCTTTTTCGCGTTCCGAGAGAGAGATTATCGCCGAGGCCGCTCCGGCCGAGGCAAGATAATCTCGAGGTCGCGAAAACATTTCGCGGCCATAGTATACACAATATTTTTCGTGCAACCGTGAAAATTACATAATTTCAATAAACATTATGTCTCTTTAGAAAAGACAGTTAGTTTTTGGTTCGAAATACATTGTTATTGTCATATTTCAGAAATGTCAAATGTTGTAGTGGCGTTCAGTTTGCCGGCAGTCACTATGGGAATGGCCGTGAAAATTTTTGTCGGCCGTCACTCTGGGTAACGGCCGCAAAATATAATCTCTGGGTAACGGCCGCAAAATATCATTCTCTGGGTAACGGCCGCAAAATATCATTTTGCGGCCTCTATTGCGGCTGCAAAATGCTTGTTTTGCGTCCGGTTGCACGAAAATTATTTTTTTATAGTAACATATGAATTTAAATAAGCCATGCTAGGTCACCGGCTAGACTCTAGTGAACTATTTGGAGAGGAAGTAGCAGCTGACGTTGAAGCTGATGGCATTTCTTATATATTCGTATTATGGACATTGTGATTATGTAGAATTTGAATAAAAAATTTCATCTGTATCTGTAGAGTAGGGAGGGTGAGTGTAGGCTCACAGCACTTAGGCCACATGTGACCCATTGTACATCCTCCCGAGGAGTTGTCCTCCTAGGTCATCGTCCATCCTGTCCTTCCCAGGAAGGTGGACAGATCACTAGTAGACATCTCCTTTATATCGGCAGGTGTAGGCCAAGACTCACCGAACACACACTCTCTTATTCACGATAACTCCGGACACTGGCATAAGACATGCCTGGCAGTTTCATCTTCCTGTTCACACATCCTGCATAGGGGTGTGTGTGCATAGAGGTGTGTCTTAATAAATTTAATTAGTTTTAATACATTCTATTAATATAAGAATCGTTGATTATAACTTCAACTCAACATAAACAAATAGACTACTTTTGACAACGTAGGTGCCGACTCGGGTAAATAAGCCCTCGTTCGGGAGCCATGCTAGGTCACCGGCTAGACGCTATATAGTTCCATACCAAGTGGAGATCCGTTGATTTCAAGGAGTAGGTACATCACCAACAAAGTGAAGAGCCCTTCATGCTTAATAATTATGCTAAGTTCAATATGCATTAATTTAAAGCCAAATTGATTTGTTTATTTTGAATGAAGTTTATGCAAAAATCCCAAATTTTCACTTATAAAAATCCAGAGGGCCGTAAATAACTTAATTAGTGCCCTAGTGTCGTATTTACAACATATTTCTACAGCAACAATGTTGGTAAATTAAAAAAAGACCGATCATGCAAAAAATATTTTATTCCACATTTTACATGGAAAAATGATCTACTGGAAACGGACCTTAAAAAGGACCCCGCACTAATCTTCTTGAAAACCGGTTTCGGTGAAAATCGCTGAAATTTCAATATGATGTAGCCCATGCCATCCTGGACAAAATTTACCACCGCACCAGCTCTCTTAATGTTTGGATTCTTCAGGACGTCACGATTTTGCAAAAAATCAAAAAATATCAACTTCAGATTCAATGATTGTAATAGGAGAATAAACAAATAAGTACTAATAAATATAGTAAGAAGAAACGAATATTAATTTTTGGAATTTTTTTTTGCATCCTTTATATAGGGTGCTTCTAAATGCATGTGACAAAATTCAGGAGATAATTGCTGGTATGAAATTAAGATGGGTTTTTCCTATAAATAAATTTCATCAGCCCACCCCTTTCCGAGATATCACCCTTGAAAGGTGGTGCCTAAAATTTAGTTTTTATTTTTTTCCACAATTTCAGTAAAGCTAGAAACTTGAAATTCTGTAATTTTCGTGCACTCGCAAATGACTAATCACTGGTACTTTTTCAATATCCCTGTTATATTATACAGGGGTGAAATTAGCAGCCCTTACTTCATTTCATATCAAAACTTTTTTTCGAGATGAAGTTTTATGAAATAAAATTTTACTTAAAATCCTTCTCTTCCTAAATTTTTTTCCTAAAAAAATAGCTGCAGATAAAAAGATAAACACCATAGTTTATAATTTTTTTTAAATTGAGTGGAAAACAGTAAAGATGTAAAATAATGTAATAAGATTCAGAATAAATTTTGGAAATACACGAAAATTACAGAATTTCAAGTTTCTAGCTTCACAAAAATTTTAGAAAAAAAATAATTTCAGTCACCACCTTTTAAGGGTGACACCTCGGAAAGGGGTGGGATGAGGAAATTTTGTTATAGGAAAGACCCATCTTAATTTAATACAAGCAATAACATGCTGAATTTTGTCGCCTGAATTTAGAAATACCCTGTATATCCATGAATTCTCATTTCAGATACTTTGTCATTCAAATGTTTCGAAGTTTGTCTAGGAATCAATATTATTTTACGTTATAAAGAAATTATTGATTATTTGAGAAATCGATGAAATACTACCTATAATTCAAACCCCTGTATAATTAAAGCCATGGCATTTGCGAGGTAGGTACTGTGGAACTTTTTGATCAAGAAAGACTCATCTACATTATGTCAGAAAATAAAAGAAATTCACGGATGATCTTAGAAATAATTTCAAAATTATTCCGAAACATCCCTTCTCCATATTTTTTGGACCATTGCTGCAACTTTATTTGGATTCAGATTAATCAGCACAGACACATTTGTATATATACAAATATTAGCTACACAGTTTCAAAAAATCAGCTAGATATATTGGTGAAAGCTGATTATACAAAGTGATACATTTTTCCGAAATTGAAAATATATTTCTGATCGCCCAGTATCTCCCAAATATTTAAAGTTGGATATTTGGTTCAAATGAATTATATGGTCGCCCTTCTCATTTACTGTAAGTAACATTAATTGCATATGGATCTGCAGGAAAACGAATATTTTCGAAAAAAGTTCGATAAAAATTACCAAAAACAAAGTTTACTCCTCTGTACACCTGCCAGTTTTGGTTCAAGAAACTTTTGTCATGTGCAACTTTTGATGCACATATTGTGGACTATTTTATTATAAAAATTCAGATCAATACAATGGAAATGATTCTCCGTTTTTTTTTTTAAATCCTCAAAATATCAAACTTTGACCCCCTGTAGATTTCAAATGCCGGCATTCAGAGAGTTGGCGCGATGGTAACTTTTGTTCAGGATGGCCCAACTACATCATATTGAAATTTCAGCGGTTTTCCCCAAGATTAGTGCGGGGTACTTTGACAAAATGTTTTTGATTTTCTACAAATTTTTCGTAATGAAGGAACCACAATTTTATAAAAAATCAATTATTCTTGATAACAGTAGGTAGAGCCGTAGGTGGAGCGTTATCAAAACGTTGGATTAATATAATAAGAATGATTGCGGTTTGATTTTCCAAAAAATTAACAAAAATAATAATGAATACACCACAAGGAAATTACAGAAGATAGAAGATTGAAACTTGCCTCTTTTCCGCCAAGTTGTTTTCCAAACTGAAATTGCAATTTAAAATCTACATGAATTTTTAAACGGCTGAAATTCAAATTGTATATCTCCAACATTCTTACAAGCCAATTATTTAACCTTCAAAATACTTCCATCAATTAAATCTCGGCTACCGAGCTATCTCGAAAAGAATGATTGAAAAAAAGTTTGTAAAGAATTTTCAATACATCCTACGAGAATTTAAATTTCTTCTGTGACAAAACATATGTTAATGTTTTCCAAACAACAGATGTTATAAAACTGCTTAAGAAACAATGGAATATAAATCAACATAAACTTATTTTTTTATAAAATGAAAACAGAAAACGAGTGGTTTAAGGATTGTAAGCTTGTACGTAGTTTTTTTCAATCTGTGACTTTGTGATAGTAAATTATATTTTTAGATGTACTGGGATACATTATAGAGACGGTTGGATTTGACTTTTAACGAAGAATAATGTCTTTTCTTTGGATATGAGACTATGGATGAATAAAACATAATACAAAATAGAGAACTGTGTTAATACATGAAACTTTTGCCTAAAAACTACTCTCAAACAATGCCAGATGCATTGAACAAATGGCAATTTTTTTTAAGACGAAAACTGTGATTTAAAACTTTATTTATCAAAATTAACCGTCTGAAGTGATAAAATAGCCATGCATTGCGCAGATAGTCAGCAAGGTAATTTTCAGATAGATTGAAAAAGCATGGGAGGGCTTGATTGATAATAGGAAAAAACTCAAAAACAATAATAGGTAACAAAATATTTTTTGTATTTATTATAAAATATGATATCTATAGTTATTATAACGTATTTTATTGGTTCAGTCCCAATTTGGCATTTCCACTCAGTCTCACCTCATCTATTTTACTTCGAGCCTCCTTAAAACGGAAAAGCTCAGATCCACGGTAGCTGTTGTTACCGGTAATACAGATTCTGGTTAATAACAGTCAAGCGGAAGAATTACTCTTTGCCTAAACTGCAGAGTGCGGATTACATAACCACAATAACACACAATAAAATATGCACGCGGTGTTGCTGGCATTATTTTCTTATAGATAAAAAGTAATATTATGGTATTATTAAGTACGAGTATTATCAAGTACCGTCCAGGTTTACGAAATTATCTTTGTACCTATATAGAAGCATGTTTTCTCTTAAGATTTTATTAAACTAATGGCAGGAGGATCTGACATGTACAAAAATAATCGAAAATACTTAGGATAGGATGATGATGCAGCTAGTGCATTCAAAGAAAATTATTCATGCCATAAGAAAGTGTACCTAGTTCAATATTGACAAAGAATATAGAAGGCAAATGATTATCATAATGTCGAATAGTCAAGCAGCAGTTAAAGCACTGAGCACTTGAGTAATTCGTTCAAAAGTGGTGTGGGAATGCCTAAGCCTAATCAAACTCAATGAACTAGTCGAGAACACTATAGTCACCTTACTATGGATTCCAGGACACACTGAAATAGAAGGAAATGAAATAGCGAATGAACTAGCAAAGAGGGTAAACACCCTTTTTCGGTATGAGCTCCAATATAATGTTGGAAGAAATAGAAAAAGCCGAAAAAAGGGAAGATCTGACCATTGGAAATATCTAATAGGAACTAGGCAATCAAAGATTCTGCTGGGTGACTACAACCCAATGAGATCAAATGAATGCATAAGTCAAAGTAAAACTGCACTAATTTTTAACAGGGATCCTAACGGGACGTTGTCGCCTGAATGGGCATCTGAAAAAGCTTAAAACAGTGGAGGAAGGAGAATGTAGATTCTGTGGCATAGAAGAAGGAACCTTCTTCCACATACTTGCGAATTGCACGACAATTCAAAATCCTAGGGCACAACACCTAGGAGATTACTAGACAGAAGAGGGAGCAGATATTCCAAAATTCCCCCGGGAAATATGACTGAAGGAGCTACTAGTCTCTGAGATTCTCCTCAGTAACTAAGTAGAACTAAGGGGGTACAATAGATCTTTTAGGTCTGAGTGAATGTCCCCCCAAAATATCTATACATGCATATAAGAGAAAATCATAGGTTGACTTTACGAAAGAACTGCACAAATTAGTTGGAACAAAGGATTTATTCAAGTTGCTGGAATACCTCTATATTTTAGTTGTTTACAAATTGGCATACAAAAGTTGAATTATTTTTTTAGTTTCCATGCCAGAAAACCGGGCAAAAACGAAAAAATCGGTGAAACGACATTTTAGATAAACTTATATAAGAAATTATAGTCCAGTAAATAAAGGAGGAAAAAAAGGCAAAGTTAACATTAATGACGCCCTGTTTTCATCTACCGGTTGGAAGTTGCATTTGGTACCTCATTGAACATGAGACAAAGTTCTGCATGAAAACGCGTGCGAGGGCGGAGAAAATGGCCCCAAAAGACCAGGAAAATAGGTTTTCAGCCAATATCTCCTAAAATATGGCAGTTAGAGATTTTCGGTTCAGATAAAAATTGAAGTTCAGGTCATTTTCTACAAAAATGGTCCTCATGATTTTTTTCGCAAAAAAATCGGGTTGAAATACCGGAAATTTTGAGACTTATGAAATATTCAAGTTTTGTACAAAATTTGAGCTGGGGGGTGTTGGAAATCCATTATTTTCAATGTTTTGGATTGTGGAAACCAATTGTAGATTGGATTGTACCCTGTAACCAAACACTTTTGATGGATATTTATGTTTCCGAGGGCCTTGTTTTCCTCTCAGATGAGGCCTCAAGATATACTTATTAGGAAAACGGGCTATAAGATTAATTCTAGCGAGATGGACCTCACCAGTGGACCTGAATCTAGCAACAATCAGCTTTGCACAAGAGGCAAAAAACTGAAGTTCATTAGGCTTTTGGTAAGGAAAACTGAAAATGCCTCAAGAGTGAAGAATATTCACCATAATACTCAGCAACAATTTCTTGCAGATTCTCCGCAAATGTTTGCAAATTTTTTTACAACCAGACTGATTGAGGTTTTTGGAATAACGATTTATAAACGTTCTCCATGTTTCATTTATTATAGAAAAATATATTTTATTTATTTATTTATTTATTTATCAACGGGAGAACCCAATATAATGATACAAGAATAATACATTATAGACTAAAATATTACATAGAAAATTTTTAACAAAAGTACAAGAGATTCGCGGGTTAATTGTCCGTGAATTGATGAAAAAAAGTATATAAAAATACATTGCAATTATGACATAAATCTGTTCGTCACCAGTCATCATCTGATTCTTGGTCAAGAACTTCTTCTGGGTCTAGAGCTCCCTCTAGCTCTACCTCTTGGGATAACATATTATCGCTGTCTTTATAATTCGAACACTGGCGTGACTCACACGAACCACAAATAGATGAGCAGACGACACGAGCGCCACGTAGAGCACACGCGCGGCGAACGACGGAGGAACGAAAGTAATAAATTATAGCGTATACATTTAGATATACTGGTTTTCCCCGGGGTATCAAAGGTATGACTTATATACTTCGATGGAAAGGTGGGAATTCCCCCATTACACTAGTTCAGGTGTTAAAATGTTAGAAATAAAGAGCAGGGAGAAAAAAACCACAAAAAAAATAGTGCGTTTTTTTCCTTGAGCCCGCGTTTTCTAATTTTATTGAAAAATGGACGACTTCGTCAAAAAAAGTAATTGCACAATCGGAAAGTAGACATTCTTAGCTTTCAAATGATGTATCATAGAGACCAATCGGATCATGTATAAATTTTTAATTGATGGTTGTTCACAAAATTTCCCCGCGATCCAAAAACAGCAAAAATTTGGGATTCAATAAACAACGATTAAATGAAAATTAAAAAAAATTAGGATATACAAATTTCAGGGATGACAAAGGACCTTATGAGGACCCATAATCAAGAAAATTTCGAGTAAATTAGTGCAATACAAAAAAAAATAGGAACAAATTCCTGGCGAGGTCAAAATTGCCCGGGAGCAGAAAGTTTGACCCGTGTTCCGATATGGCCAAAAGAGTCAAGCGTGACTCAATTCAGAGGGTATAATAGCAGCAGAATTCCTCTTTCACCTGAATTTTGAATCATGAGAAAATATGCATTTTTCACAAAGTTATTGAATAATTTGTCCCCCCTCTGATGTGTAAATACACTGACTGTGCTCTCCGGCATAGATACAGCACAGAAGCTCATTATTCGAGGTGCGCTTGGTGCCGTTTTTCTCGAAACCGGTCAAATTTTCGAGAAAAATTATGAGGACCATTTTTGTAGAAAATTAACTGAACTTTAATTTTTATCGGAACCAAAAATCTCTAACTGCCATATTTTAGGAGATATTGACTGAAAACCTATTTTTCTGGTCTTTTGGGGCCATTTTCTCCGCCCTCGCACGCGTTTTCATGCAGAACTTTGTCTCATGTTTAATGAGGTACCAAATGCAACTTCCAACCGGAAGATAAAAATAGGGCGTAATTAATGTTAACTTTTTTCCTTTATTTACTGGAATATTATGTTTTAATACAAACATGAATAACTCTCTACGCTCGTCGAATGTTTTTTTATTATTTTAATATACCAGTAGATTAATCTTGAGATTTTCGCTTGGTAGCTATTTGATTTATTGCCATGCAATATTCACAAAATTGGCGATCTTGAATAATTCAAACGCCTTTTAAAACGGCGGACTCGAATGTCAAGCTCTTTTACATGTGTATAAATATCGGGAAATTGGAAAACTTCAGAGTTGGGATGGTTCGCCAGTCGAAATGAGAATGTTTGGTTTTCTTCTGAGGATGTTTTATGTGACATACGTAGTCTAATCCTAAAACCCTGGACTTTTGAAAAATAATATCACCCTTACAAGGTGTTTCGATCAAAACTACCTATGTGATGAAAAAATTGTTGAAATAACAATGGAAGTTTTTATAAACAACAATGGAGAATGGCATTGAAATACTCAAAAGTGAGTTTATCGACTAGGCGAGAGGAAAATTAGTTGCTGCTATATTTCGAGATAGGAAGTAAATCAGTTGTCTTTAATATTGATCGTCCATGTTGATTAGTTCGTGCAACGCTATTTGTCAATCACAAGCAGAACTAATTATGTTCGTTCCAATCATTTGTCCTTGTAGCATACATCAAATTTTATTTAAGTCTGTCATCTCTGTCTGTCTCAATTACAGTGTTTTTTCTGTTAACAGAGGAGATTGATAACCGTTCACTATTTGAATACCTTCTACAAAAAGATTTACCTAACGTCACCTGAAACTCATGCAGCTGATATGATAAAATTGTATTAACTGATCCTGCTCCTTCAAAAAATATGGCTTATTTGTATAACAGTAGAGATCATTAATAAAAACAAGAATGATATATTATGACAACTGAAGATCCAAGTTTGACCGTAACTTTTAATGGGTAAGGAAATGCATAGAAAAACTCAGTGAACTATCGTCACTCTTCTTTGGGTTTCAGGACACACTGGAATAAAATAAAATACTAGTTAAACTAGCAAAAAGATGAGGGTTGGAACCAATGCAATATTGAAAGAAAAAGGCAGCTACGATGAAATGGGCACAATAGAATGCCAAGCTAGAGTAAGCTTACACTAGGAGTTGTAATAGGTGTTTCAATAGGACACTGCCGCCTGAATGGACATCTTTACAAGCTCAAACTAGTAGAACGAGAAGAGCATAATATATTCTCTAGAAATTTTGGGACAAACCAACCAAAATTGGAATAGATTTGATAACTTGCTTTTCCACCTTCCTAGATCTGTGGTTCTCTGAATCTAGATTACATTCTCCATACCAAATCTTTTTATGTAGCCAATGCAGTTTTTTGTCGGTAGCTTCACATCGCCTAGGACAAGAAATCGAACATTCGCATAGGATGAGCCCAGCAGTTTTCTTCTCTAGGTGAGAGATTCTGCACTCTTCTTCGTCTGTTAACCCCATTAGCTTAAAGTGCCCTGTTAACATACCTAATACGGTTTTTACAATTTTCTTATCTTTGCTCATTAGTTTTACCGTAAACTTTGGCGAAACCATTCTAGATATTTTCGTGTCACACACTTTCTTTTGGCCACGTTTGTTTCCAATTTTGCGACGAAGCAAAAAGTTTATGGTACAATGAATGTAATTGATAAGCCTTGTCTGGCCATTTCATTCGCCTTTTTATTGCCTTATGATCCTTGTGTCTTGGTAACCAGATTATCTTCGGAACACCTTTCTTCTAGGTACCAGGTATAGTTGTTAAAGCTTAGTCATTAAAGCTATATTATGTGTCCGTCGCGTCAGAGAGTTACCCCATTGAGTAATCCACTTTTTTAGCTCCTTTCACCCTAAAGTAGTTTGTCCGTACAAATCTAGCTTCGTCTTGGTGTTAGATTCAGCAGAAGCTATGTTGTACGTTTTCATGTGTGTTTTGTACTTATAGCTCCCACTTACAGTGTCTTTGTCCACCTCACTATTGATCCTTAGGTCTAACAACCCTTATGTATAGTCATTGGGTTATTTTTGGGTTGGGACTCCACTTTGTTTCACCGATTTTTGTGCATTTACCGAGGGCAATGAAAGCTTGTTTGATATAAAATCACTCAGGACGTTTTAACGAGTGACATCAAATATTGAATTAAATCCTAAGCATCATCATGCGACAACTGTTTGCAAGTTTACTGCAAATTATCTCAACAGCATAATTTGACGTTTGGCAATGAATAATCTTCTCTTCTATTTTTAGCTCTCCGAAGCTTTCGAAAAATCAATCCCTACACACTGTCTTGATTTGGTACTGTTGATACATTCTGTTGTATTTTAATGATCATTTATGTTTTCTTTTTCGAACATAAATATCAAAAGCTGTTTGAAAATTCTATTATTTTAAATAAATTTCTCAATCATCCTCGTTATTCACTTAAATTTATTCATAGTAAACCAAAGAACTGTACAAGAAAAAACAAATAGTGTACAAAGAAGTTTGATACAACAAATCAACTATTCAACGTACACTCTGCCTTGATTGTACTGTTGTATTTTGAAAACAGCTTTAATGATAATTTTTCTTTTCTTTTTCGAACATAAATAGCAAAAGCCGTTTTAAAATTCAATTATCTTAACTGTATCTCAATCATTCTCGTTATTTACTTAAATTTATTCATAGTAAAGCAAAGTAATGTAGAAGAAAAAACAAATAGTGTACAAAGAACCAACAAATCAACTACTTTAACGTAAACACTGCTTTGGCAAAGTTTTTACTGAAAACGCCGATAATTTATGCGACGAAGTGAATTAATTATCACAATTTTAATACCAACAGCGACTAGGAATTCATTTTAACACATTCGAAAAGGAAAGAATAAGTTGTAAGGACAAATTTACAAAAATCACAAAGCCTCCCGCTGCGAACAGTGTCCAAGTCGAATCATTCTAATTGAAGAAAAAAGTTTAAATGGTGGACCTCCCACGGATGCACTCATTTTGAAATTTAAATTGTTGAAATATATTTTTAAATCAGAGCACGAGTCGAATTTTGGTAGCTTCGGGTTTTTATTTGATTTTTCTAGTAGCATTTTATAGAGCAAAAACAGCATTACATGATTCTTTGAGGTTCTTATAATCAGAGAAAAAACTTAATTCCCAGTAAAAATTCCAAGCCAAAACAATAAACCAATTTCTGGTATTATTTCAATCTTATTGTCTTCTTTACAGAATTCATGACAATAAATTAGCTCCAAAGCAGGTTTTTAATGATTTGCACGGGGTAGGGTGCATTTTTGACTACTATCGAAAAGGTTCCTTGTGCTGTAGGTGTCTTAAAGGGGAGCTATTTATATAATTTATTCCTTACCTGAACTACAATAGTGGTTAGTTGAAAAGTTCGTTCATTGTCATTAATCGGTCACTTGCAGAACTGATTTTACAAAAAAAAATAATATTGTCCTGTGTAGAAAAATTGGTCTTGGCCTTGGGCTTTGTCTTGCGAAAACCCAAGACTAAGACTAGCCTTAGACTAGCAAGACCAAGACCAACATATGCTTTTTCTAGAAAACAATGAAAATAAATTATACTTAGCTTGAAAAAAAAAATAAAAAAAACACGCTTTATGGGTAATCGAACTAAAAAGTAAAAAATTATTTTTAATTAAATGTTATATAAATAGTAATAAAATAAAGAATTCTGCTAGTTGATAATTGATTATAAATTATTAATAATGTATAACCATGAAGAACAAATGAACAAGACCAAGACTTTCTACGCATGACCAAGACCAATACAAAGACCGGCCGCTTTAAGCAAGACCAAGACGACTATCCAAGTCTTGGTCTTGGTCTTATTTTGCTCATTATTAGCTTGAGCTAGTATACGAGTCCATGGAAAAAAAACTGGGGGTCAATGTGAGAATATATGTGTACAATTTTTTTTGAGTACGAATATTAGGGTGTCTTGTCATGGGTAGCACTGTAAATGTTCGTGTGTTGATACAATAACGCCGTTCCTCGTATCAACACAATGTGTCAACACAATTGTGTCACATTACACAGTATCAAATTGTTTCAAATGCGCAGCAGCACAGCTACGGTTTCGGGCTCTTAGCTTTATACATCATAATCACATAATGTGGAAGTTTTGAGGTGTGCTATGGCGAGCCACAAGTTCGTTTTGACACCCCCCTATTATCAGGTCTTAAAAGCAGGAGAACATTGGTTTGATTTCCCAAAATAATAAAAAATAATAATTAATACACCACAAGGAACATACAGAAGATATTTAAACTTAAACGCATATCAAGTTCGAAGAAATTTGGAAAATTAGGTCTGGTTGGAACTAAAAACTGTGTAATAAAAAGTATAAATATGGATTTAATATTTCATTCATCGTTTCCAATTTATATAATTCTGTCCCAATTGATTGCATCATACATGCGTTGAAAAATATATACAATTATTTATAGATATACAACATCCACTACGCGTAAAAAAGTTGTAGTTCCTTATTTGGATTTTCAAGTATCCATAAATTAAATAAAAAAAAATATATATATATATATAAAAATAAGGTTGCTGCTTAGGTTACTGTGTAGCAGAGCGGACATAATATAATAGCGGAGGAGTTCTTCAACATGGACTCGTCTTATTATTCTAGTTTTGCTTCTACATTACATTTTTAATGAATTTCACTCCTACTCGCAGTTTTGCAGTTAGATCATGAACAAATGTATCATTTTAAAATATCTACTTGATAATTTTGAATGTATAAACAGCTGTGATTATAATACAGTAAAAATTACTAAACTTTTTTATAATCAATCATACTTTACTATTTCAATCCGCTAAAGCAGTTGCAACAATAACAAATATGCATGTTTCTTACCTTCCCTATTTTTTACGTGTAAAATAAAATCTCACTGAGATATCGTTAAAAGGAGCCACCCTATAAACAGATTTTGACCGCTGGAGAACTGTATATTTGAGTTCTCCGGAAGAACGGTGATGGGCATAATCGTAGCAGAAGTCCAATAACGATTACTCTCACTGCAATAACGACGGTTATGTCTATGAGCTGCACCATTTAACCTAAAAGTCGGAAACCTAACATTTCGTAAAACTGATTTGGGTTGTTCAATTCTTCACAAAATTGAAGTCACCGATCAAGATCCTTCTCGTTTAATACTCAATACCACCACTCCAACCAACTGCTTCATTTCGTAGTGGACGTTCTACTTTTTGCATTTTTGTATTTAACTTTATCAGTGGCTTCAAACAATCTATTAATTTTTTATATATTTGGTGACTTGTGGTTGGCATTTTTGGGTATGAATTTTGAATGAAAATTTGTTTTATTCACATCTTGAAGAAACTCATTTATTTTTTATGTTTGAGCAGTATCATCGAAATATCGAATGTTCCACTTGCAAACGAATGAATTTATCACTCCCACATGCGAATAGAGTTTTGTGCAGAACGTCAAAGAAACAAAAAAATAAACATAACCTGTGGCTGTAGCGTGCATAGATCAAATAATTGATCTTCAAAGTTCTTCACCAGTCAAGTGTGTTTGCAAGATATTGAACTTTCGAGTAACGTTCGATTCGGGTGAAATCATTAGTACGAACAAAATCCATTAGACTTTCTCGCGAAAAGTCAGACATTCAAAGGTCCGGGTCCAGAAGTAAGAATTGAAAGGTACGAAAAATGCAGCCGCCGCTATCATTCGATGTTGGTGCTATATCATATATCATAAGAGAACAGGGTTGATGTCAAATCACAATTATACAGATAGATTCAAAAGTTGTGCATCACCTAATATCTCATAGTATTTTTTTTATTGGTGACCCATTTTACCTATTTAAAGCACGCCTCAACGTGTTTAAATCGAACTTTATAAGACGCGCGTGTTTTAAAGTTACCGTGGCAACATCAACAACTCGAGAAACGAAGTCTAAATCTATGGTCTAAATCATGTCTAAATGACAATTTTTTTATTATTGATCTGACAGGAGTAGTTTGTAACGTCAAAACTTTTATTCGAACAATATTTAACAATGTCAAATTTATAAATTAAAATGGAAAGTGCGGGAAGTCCTTGTTCCCTGAACATGGATTAATTCTGTTCGGTCGTTAGACATAATCCCAACCCAAAACATTGCACTTACTCCTCTAAAGGGCAGCACAGCGCGTGCATGGGCGAGCTGGGCTGCTCTCGTTGACTTGACGATTTATGTTGGCAGTCCAAATCATAAAATTCAACTGCCTTTGCTAGAAAAATTATCGTACCAAAAATGTACTCTCCCACAAAAAAATTGTAACCATGTATTTCTTGCAAAAACAAAATTTGTACAAAAACCTTTGAATTTTTTTTACTTGAAACTAATCATTCAATTAGTATCCAGTCCATTCTTGTGGAAGGAAAAATTACTTACAGATACCGATAGGATGATACAAAACTTTTGAATCTGTGTGTATACGTCCAGATTAATTTTAAACTCAAGGTGAACAAATTCAAATATTCCATTTTTTTACAAAAATAGTAGATAGTAGAAAGTTTTGTAATGCTTTTTATCTACAACTGTCATGTAACGGGTACGATTTGACACTATTTTCAGTGTCATAATAACGTATATTACCGCACTAGTGCGTTTTTAAAATTTGATGACATAACTAATTCATTTTATTTCCACAGCTTTGTTTGTCTTTGTTGCTATGGTTACAAAATATGATACACAGTACCTTATGTTTGCTGTCAATATTATTAAAAATACGTTGGATTGAATTTTTTTCAATTTTATGATATAGGTGATATAGGTACTTATGTGATTACACGACTCGGTACACGGCCTCGTCGTACAAACTTCACATGTGTGCGTTAATAATGTCCATATCCCATAGAGGAGCGGGACACCCCCAAATAGTCGTTTAGAAAATGAAAAACCGACCAACCTCGTTCTAGTCGCTAAGAACAGTCTATCTTTATATTTTCGAGGGTGCTGAACACGAATATGACATTTATTTTTTTCTAAAATTGG
>CAJUYH010007577.1:0-17240 GCA_910591685.1 Galerucella tenella | reverse complement strand
TATTGATACTTTCTACAGTATCGCCCATCTCTATATATGTCAAATTATTTGAAGTAGCTGCCACAACATTTTGAGGTTAGTAATATGCCAAATCGCTACTGACTTTTATTTATTAATAAATAAATTAAGTGTCGTGGACAAAGTATAGTATTCTACTCGCAATTTATGGCCATAATTCACTTGGGTGACTTGCGCCCCTCGCCTGCGGCTCGTGACGCAAACGTCACCCATCGTGAATTATGGCTATCATAAATTACTCGTTTAATAATATACTATTATAATATGAAAAATGTCAATTATCAAACAGATTAGTTGCCATTTTCATAGCTTGCTTCTTACTTTAATAAATGATCTTTTTCGTATTTTTTTTTATTTAGAAATAAACTGCATCAACCGGGTTATTAGCAGTGGTACAGTATGGTTTTTTAAATAATCATCTACATAACATATTATTTAGATTTTCTCATAAATGTCAATGTCCTTCAGAAATTTCATAAGATTATCCACGTTACAGTGATCATTCAATAACAAGTCTATGGAGCACGGAAAATTACACATTTTACGATTTATTTTAAAAACCGGACACTGCACTAATACATGTTCAACACTTATTTGTACATCACATGTCATGCACATAGGTGGATCTTCCCTTTTAAGAAGATACTCGTGAGTGTAACGTGTATGACCCAGACGTAGTCGTGTCAAAATGGTCTGTGTTCTCATTTTAGTGGGCAATGTTCTCCAAGGTGTTATACTTTGCTTGACTTTTCTCAGTTTGCTACTTGAACTTAACCACATATTATGCCAATGTTGATGCACTTTTTCCTTAATGAGGTTCTTCAGATCTGATTTGGTGATTCTGTTCTCTGCAAATGGAAGGGATGAATTTCCTGATGTTTGCTTGGCAACCTTATCAGCGCTTTTGTTACCGCGTATTCCTGTATGTGATGGGACCCAAAGGACAGATACCGTTTTATGACTGCTATTAAGTTCAGCAATCTGTTTGTTGATTTGGACAAGGAGTTCATTGGTGTGATACAGTTTCCCCATACTAACTGCTGCACTGAGTGAGTCTGTGACCAAAAGAAAATTTCCAGTTGACTGATTTTTGCATATATGTAATGCCTTGTGAATTGCCTATAGTTCTGCAGAATATATACTGAATGCTTCTGGTAGTCTAAGTCCAATTATCTCGGAATTCGTAACAACAGCGCATGAGGTGCCATTTTCCATCTTTGATCCATCTGTGTAAATTATGTTATAGTCGTGATATTTCGAAATAACATCTTTGAAGCTGTTTGTGATAACTTGTGTAGTAGAAAGTAATAATAACAATGATAGGGGGTGGGTGATTTATAATGAATTACCCTGTACATAGGGAAAGTCCACGTCACGCCCTGATGAATCTGATGATGAACAAGCGTTCTTATCATGTTTTTATCTTGATCGTGTTTAAGTTCATTTAATTTTGATTTGTCCGTTGCTTGTCGTATGGACGCACGCGCATTCTGATTTATATACTGTAGTCTTTATGCAATGTCTTCTTACGATTTATGGCACATTTTGCTAATTAAAATGTCAGTCAGGTTCCCTATTGTTAAAAAAAGAAAATAAATTCCTTAGTGGAAAGTATTGGAAAAAAAAAAGTAAATGTTGATTATACCTAAGCTAAAAACCACAAAGGTCGCTGTCAGATTGTCGGTTATATCTGGAGAAGTATTACGCAATTTGGCAAAATTGAACGGAATTGAAAGGAGCTGAAAACAAAACTTTCCTCGGATTTGGGCCAGTGGGAGTAGGGGAGTCGAAAATAGGTCGTTATTTATATTTTGGGAATTGCTATAATGCTGGTGTTGTCACGTTAAATTGACGTTTATATAATAAAATTTGACAATGATTTCTGGTTACGCTTCACCCCACTGAGTTTTAAAGCTGATAAAAATTCAAATAACCTCAATGGAAGTGGTGATTATATTAACTGCAAAAAGTATGTCTATTCTCCGAGATTTTTCGAGTTGCCTACGAAGACCGGCAAGTAGATTTTTGCTAGACTCTAGTTGTCTCCCGCTCATGAAAGGTAGATAGTGAACCTAAATCTTAAATGTAAGAAACCTTCCTATACTGAAATAGCTATTTATGATAGAAGTGCGTGAAGTTATACTTTTGCGCACGAGTTGCGAAAATGCGCGAAAGTACTTCACGCACAAGTGTCATACAAAACTTTATCTACGACCACATGAAGAAAAAATAAAAAAAATTTGCTCTGAATGAAAAAACATAAAAATGAATTTCCTATAAACAAATATATACACAACGAATTCTAATTTCAGATGGTGTGCAATCCGAAGAAATGCATCCAACTCGAGGTTCTTCCATTTAAAATAGGTGTACTAATTAAAATTTTAAATATAACGGAAAATAATAGAGAGTTTTCGAAAACGTTCATATACTGAGCCGGTAGCGGTTAACATAATTCTAACCTCAGGACTATTTTGACAGATAAATATATAGTTTTCGAACCTCCTGCGTCCCAACGGTAACGGTAACACAAGTTTTTGTTCGTTACAATAATATTTGATTTGTTGCTGCTCGCAAAAAGGCGTTTCAAAATAAAAAAAATGTTTCCCAGTAAATTTTCAGAAATTTGAGTGAATTATGACCGATTTTGAGGGATCTGCATAAGGGTTGTTTGCCAAAATTTCAATTAGTAAAATCTGATTGTCTTCCTCAGAGAACCGAATCCTACTTCTTTTCAGATTGTTCAAGACAAATTGATATCATGATAATTATTAATTATTATTAATATCGCAATTCGCAAAATTGATTGTTGAAATTTTAGTGAAAAAAACAGATACCAGAGACAACATACAGAATACAGACATCACTCATTGAATTGAGGATAGATTTTTGGTCTTTCCGTGGCCTTTTCGTTAATGCAACCGCTATGTCTACCGTCCGTAAGATACCGGAGGTGTACGGGAGCGGTATACGCTAAGTGACATACCGTATGTCAAAGTTGTCAAATAGCGTTAATCGGAGTGTTTTTAAAGCGACTCCGAAAACTCATATTCTTCACAATGTCTGACACTTCTGTCATATATACTGACAGCACAAAAGTTTATACAACAAACTATTTTTTTCTTTTTGTTTTTAGTTATTTCTCACAATTTTTATCTAAAAAGCAAAAAAGGAGATGTCTCCTAGTGACCTGTCCACCTTCCTGAGAAGGACAGGATGGACAATGGCCTAGGAGGACAACTCCTCGGGAGGATGTACAATGGGTCACATGTGGCCTAAGTGCTGTGAGCCTACACACTCACCCTCCCGACTCTACAGATACAGATACAGATCTAAAAAGCATTAATTTCAAAATAAATCAAAGTTATTTTCCACAAATTCATTTATTTATTTATTAATAATGTACGGCGGAACTTTTATGATCGTCTGGGGCACTGATAAGCAACCAATGGAGAACAATTCGAGCATTTAATTGAATAAATGAATTTTTGAAACAAATAACTTGCTTTATTTTGAATTCAGTGTTTTTCAGACAAAAATTGTGAAAAAAGAACCAAAAAAACAGAAAAAAAACTCCATCTCAGCGGCGAATCGAACCGCCATACTTCAGCTGTAACTTTTAAATTTCTCGAGCCCCTACCCTGCTGGTTATCTCCTACGCTAAAAGTATTCGAAAGTGGTATGAAAATGGAGTTCGACTTTTTTAAACATAACTATCCATTTTTTAATTAAACCAGAGCGAATTTAAGAAAATTCAAAGTGCATTTGAGCTTATTTTTCAACAATCTTAGTTCGTTCTAACATTTTTGTCTTACAATTACATTTTATATTTTAGAATATAATGATCCTACTTTTGTCGGAAAAAAGGTTATAAATATGACGGTTGCAGGAAACCATTAACTTCGGTGCTTCCGACTTCGGATGTGCCACTGAAAATTTTCCGACAAGGGTACCACATTATTTTGAAAATTGTTTATGATGGATTCTGTAAAAACCAGCAGTGAGGTATTAAATTTATTTTTTCATAACTTTCGCGTAATTTTCATGTGTCCTACTCGTCAAACGACCACCCCCCCAAACCAGTTTTTTGCGCTTTTTATGTATTAAAAAGCATCAATTAAAATCAAAATTATCATTATGGTTATAAACGCCCCACTGTCATACACCCAAATAGACAATACACGAAGTTTCGACAGTGTAGTAATAATAATTTTATTTAGCTCTGGGCCCAAGGACTATTAGTTAAAGCTGTTAATTTACGTTGATAAAGATCTGATAACCCAATACACACTATTAATATTAATGGTCTTTCTTTTATGAATAAAACCTCACGAAACTTCGATAAATAAACCACCATAAGCACCAAAAACAGAACGAAAACAACACTTAACAATGGTAAATAATTGATGGTTAAGGCATCACGTACCTAACCGAAATAAAAAAAATATATTTATAAAAACTTTTATCATTATTATAATCTGTTTAAAACTGTGAGTATAATTTGAAAAAATACTTACCAAAGTAATATTGAAGGTCATTAGAAATAACGAGGAGACGTCTGTAGACAAAACACACTTTCACTTTCAGCAATTGAAAAAAAAGAAATAAAAAGTCTGGAAACAAACTTCGTGTGCGGTATACTCGCGCACCACCGGCAAATTTTCGGAAAACCCAGCGTAATCCTAGCAAAGGCGGAAGGAATAATGTTTAGAGCGTCTCGACTGTGAAAATTCTCTGTGTAAAGTTGCGGTACATGCGCACAGATATTATGGAAGAGATAATATGCTGGCTGAAAAGTACATTTTTTATTATCCTAGTCACTAGTCCTTTCTAATGTGTTGTATAAGGATTATTGGATGAAATTGGGACTATTTGTTTTAGATTTTTTTAAGAACTTGAAGAAATATATTTTGCTTCATTGCTATATAAAGTGGGATGTAGAAAGATTAGTTAGGGTGAGGTACCTATATATTTTATTGAGAGCCGAAAACGTTGCACCGCTAGTTATAGTTATTTACGTAACAAGTCCCGAAAGTGATATTTCACGGGATGAGTAGGCAGTTTGCGAGTCCCGTAAAATCACTTTCGGGTAGCGGTGCGTACAATATTTTTTCTGCAGCCGTTGGTAGATGAAATATTAAAAAATAATAGGGATAGATACTATTAATATTGGTTTTAAATGAAACTAACTGTTTCTAAATGACTCCACAATATATTTGAAAAAATGTGTAAATTGCAAGTAAATTATTGACAATTGTTTCGATAAATATATCATCGTCAGAATGACAGAAGTTACTTTTGACATGATGTATACTTGATATATATTTGGCTAGTCCAAATAGTGCCTATCTAGTGATTGACTTAATATATATGAATAGAAAAAAAGAAGATTTTACAAATAGTAGCTTTGATATTATTAGCCCTATGGGGATATTCTGGATATCTTTGTCCCATTTAAGATCAGTATAACTGTGCAATGATATAGGAAACCAGGAAAACTATATCTGCTGATCTTTACAATTATTACTTAAGAAGACAGTTTAATAATGGAGAACTTCCTAGATTCAGCTGTTCATTGAGGACTTCATATTGTGGGTCTGTTAAGTGTCTTCTAATTTCTAATTCTTCAAGGAAGTCCAGTTCTTGCTTCCTATCACAAACATGTAGTATTTCTGGTTCTGTGTTAGGTGTTACTGAATGTTTAGTGTCAAGTAGGTGTTTTGCATAATGTGATTTATCTGGTTGTTTTAATCTGTATGCTCGTAAGTGTTCACTGTACCTAATTTCAAAATTACGACTGGTTTGACCAAGATAGACAGCATTACAATCCGGACATTTAAGTTTGTATATCCCAGATTTTCTTAATGGGGTTATTTTTGTTTTTACATTTAGCAAATTTCTACCTACATTGTTTTCTGTTTTAAAAGAAATTGTTGTATTTGTTGCTGAAGATATTATCTTTGAAATATTATTGGAAATATTACCAGCATAAGTGATGGTTTTGTAATTTGTTACTTCTTTAGTTTGTTTAGGAAATATTAGTTGTAACGCCATCTTTTTCTCTTTTTTATTAAGTAATTTATTTATTAAATGTAAAGGATAACCATTGGATGTGGCTATTTGTTTAATTGTATTAATTTCTCTATCAAAATTAAATTTGTTCATAGGAACCGAAAATGCTCTATGAATCATCGAATTGTATGCTGCTAGTTTATGTGACATGGGGTGGTTGGAATCATATGGTATAGTCACATAGTATGTGTTGGTTTTCTGTAAATTGAAAAGTCCAGTACATTATTGACTTTTTGAATTTTTAAATCAAGAAAATTAATTGAGTTATTTTCTTCAACTTCTAGTGTGAATTTAATTTTTGGGTGTAAATTATTAATATAATTGAAAAACATATTTAATTGTCGTTCACTACCTACAAAACACGTTAATATGTCATCTACATACCTATACCAAAATAAAATATTTTTTTGAAATATTACATTCAAAGATCTTTCTTTCCAAACTGTCCATAAAAATGTTTGCCAAAATTGGTGATATAGGGCTTCCCATTGGTAAACCTTCATTTTGAATATATACCTTACTATCAAAAGTGAAATAGTTCTGATTAATACAAACGTCAAATAAATTAAGTATGTCTGATATTATTCCCGGATGGATGTTTTTATCCTCTAGCAACTTTCTTACAAGTGTTATGCACTCTTTTGGCGGAATTTTAGAGAACATATTGGTAACATCAAATGAAATGAGTTTAGAGTTTCCTTGTAAGTTGTATGTTTTCAATTTTTTGATTAGTTCTATGGAATTTTGAATTGAGTATTTAGAAATACATCCATAGTCATTGAGTATATTATTTAGTCTTTCAGCTAACTTATTATTGGGTGTATTAATGTAAGAAACTACAGGTCTAATTGGTTTCGAATCTTTGTGTAACTTAATTGTTCCATATAATTGTGGAGATTGTGGATTCTTATTTATTAAGTATTTCTTTTCAGTCATTGAAAACATAATTAGAATTATTAACAATCTCTCTTACTGTATTAGAAAACTTTTTTGTTGGGTCTGCCCTAAGAATTTTGGCATCACAAGATTCAAGAAAATTATTAACTTTTGATTCCACGAAGTGAGGGTTTATACAGTTAACACTATTAATATTACTTATGTAGGTACATTAATTGTACAATTATAACAGTAAGCAGCTTCACTGATTTCATGTGGAATAATCATTTCCTCTTCTGTAAGTTCCTTGTGGCATTATTTTTTTTTCTCATATTTTTTGGGAATCAAACCACAATAATGTTTTTTATTCTTTTATTTCGACGTTTCGGTAGCGTTCCAGCTATACCTTTGGCAAGATTGACTAATGATAAAATAATTTTATAATTTTTGGTCCCTATCTGACACAACAAAAAAAATATGACAACTAGACAATCAATAATATTTTGAAGTTTAAGACTACATTCTACCAGAGATGTGATCTACTATGAATGGACCTTAATAAAATTTGACAACAAAGTTTTGTAAGTAACTTCGTAAGTAGTTTCGTTTCGTGAGTAGTTAACACCAAATAACTCCACCGGACCGGCAATTTTAAGTAATTTACAGAATGCAACAAATTGTGTTTTTAATATTAATATTTATAATAATAATACCTACACAACGTCAAAAGTCTTGGACCCCCACATAGTTTTGTTTAAGAAATATTTTGATAGAAAAACAAAATATATTTAAAATAGTATATTATTGTTTTCTGAACTTATTTTTTGTGAAAGAAGTATTTTCCACAAACTGGGATACTTAGAAAATTAAAAACAAACTAATGTGTGAATTTGTTGACAAAATATATTGAATCAAAAAAAGTAATGAAACATGTTGTATACTGACTAATAGTCGGTATGTCCTCCTCGACGTTGCAATAACATATTGACACGTCTGTGCATTGAAATAATCAAGCGGTTGATAGTGTCTTGTGGAATATTGTTCCATTCCTCTACCGCCGCTATGACTAACTCATCTGCATACTGGGGTGGGTTGATTCAATTGTGAATGGCTCAAGCAATGTAATCCCACATGTTCTCAATACCCACCTCCACTGTTGCAAAAGCCAACCCCTGTGCTCTCGCGCCCACTGAAGACGTGCTGCACGATGTCGTGGAAGTAGAGTGGGGACCCTTAATGGTCTTCTAGCACGTAAATTTGCATTATGGAGTCGTCTTTGAATTGTAGGTGTCGTTATAACACGGCAAAAGGTACCCTGAAAATGACTCCGAAGAGCTGAAGCTGAAGCTGAGCGGTGTCTGCGGGCATATTGCACCAAATAACGGTCATCCCTTTCGCTAGACACTCGAGGACGTCCACTACGTGGTCTGTTTTCCACTGCATCAAATTCTTGATATCTGTGTACTATTCGCACAACAGATGATCTTGGAATGTCCAAGATTTCCGATATTTCATGATTAGAGTGTCGTGCATCATGTAAAGCAGTAATTCTTGCTCGAATAAACTGAGAAATTTCACGTCCTGGCATTATAATCCACAAAAATGAAAAGAAATAATACACTAGTCACTTGGCTGAATATGCTATCACTGCCAATATTTCTAAAAACATTGATAATAAAGTAAGGATTAGTTATCGACATCTTTTTATTGCCTTTTTTGTTTCTTAAATACATCTTACTTTTACCACAGTAAGAAAAATAACTGGTTTTAATTAAATCATTTGATATACAGGGGGTCCAAGACTTTTGACGTTGTGTGTAGTTTTGTAGTTGTGTTAAAGTTTTGTATATGTATGTTGAAATAAAAAAACTTTTGAAAAATGGGTTGGTATACTTTTTTGCAAATACGCTTCGCGTCGTTCGGGTCAACTGCAGACGCGTGTAGGAAAGTATCACTTTCCGCTCTAGTTAGGAAAATAACTATTTCGGCAGCTGCTCGGAAAAAACCCAGTTCTCGGACGATTTATCTCTGAGAAACTAGCACTTTTCCAACCTAGTCCAGAAATCTAGATAGGTATGCTTGAGTAGAATGCAGTTATTACCATAGCAATCAAATAACGACTTACCAATTTGACAGTATCTCTAATAGTGGACATTTTGTTTTTTTAAAGTCTTAAAGGTTTTTGGTCGCGATTATTGCAATAAATAATGGAAGGCATCAGTGAGCTTCTAATGTGCCTGACTAAATTTCCAATGCAACAGCTGCTGCTTCAGCAAAAGTATTATTACCTATACAAAATCAAGGTTTAGGTACGAAAACGTTTCAAATTTATTCACGAAATGGATTGATATGAGGAAATACAAAACTATTGCAGTTGACGTGATTTTAGCTTATTTGGCCCAAAAATCAGAAATTGTTAAATCCTCTACCATGTAGACCCTCTATGCTGAAAAGTAATATTTTAGTGAATAAAAATGTGAACATAGCCACATAGCCCGCAGGTTTTATCGCATTTCTTGAAATCAGAAGTCTTCAGCAGCGAGCAGATCAACAAATTTATCAGGGAAGCAGACAAAGGATGAGGAAGCGAAGACTTGAATCCTATGATGACTGATGATGAAGTTGACCAGTCATAAGCGAACTGCACAAACCAGTGGTGTAGTCGAAATTAGCTCTTCGGCAAACCGCTGTCAAGGCCGCTAGTGTCCTCGGCCCTCCTTAACGATTGCAGCAGTTTTATTCGAGTATATTTATTCATGAAAGAGTTTTATTTTCAAAAGAATATCAACTTTAAGTCTGGAAACAAAATATCTTCGAGTAATTTGATTACTTTAGGTCGTACATTGTGAGTACATTGTTTTGTCAAGTAACTGTTGCTACAAATTATATTAAGAAGACCCGTACCTAAGCAGAATTATCGTGAAATTGAATTTACATAATTGTTCTTTGTTGCTCAGTTTGCTTTATGCCTACTAATGATGTTTGTTTAGCTCCATTTTGTCTGCTCATCCCAAGGACGTTCTTCGGTTTTCAGAATGGATAAAAATATCAAACAGAAATTCTTTCTCAAATTTTGCATTCACAACAACCTTACCGGAATCTTTCCAGGTAAAAAGATTTAATAATGGAGAATTATTGATATTTATTTGGTCGTTAAGAAGATTACCTGAATATTTGTTTTTATGTATCTCAATTTGAGGGATTTAGGTTTTATGGGCAAAATTTCAAAATTTGAATCGAAAGTGTGTTGGTTTTCTAATGAATGATTTGAGTAGTTGGAATCCAATTTTTGCTTGTCACAGCCAATACAGCGATTAGGTTGTTTAAACATCACAGGAGCCATGAAAACAAAACCAACCGCGGCAATTTAATTAATTACTGGTCTAACACCTCTGGAGCTGTACGTCGACTAGGTTGCGTTAATGGCCATGGTACGATTGTGCAAGGCTGGTATAAACCCCGAAGTAGCAGTGGGCCATTGCTAAGCCTATGGCAAGAAGCGCTTACTGCGCTACCCCTGCTGCAGGCAAGTAATGATCAGGATTGTGTTTAATCACAAATAAAATAAAAATACAAATAAAACAGAACACAGAGTCAGAGCACTGAGGATTAAGTGGGGAATGAGAAAAAATACTAGCGTGGTTTAAACAAAACTGGCTGGTTTCTCAATTGCCAAAAGAGAGCTAACCAGAAAAGGAATATCTGGCAAAAACATAACAATCTGCACTGACAGTAGACAAGCCCTATTAGCCTTGAACAAGCAACGTTTTATATCGAGGATAGTACTAGAGTACCACCAAGATTTAGCTAACGCCTCGGCAGATAATATTATCCTGAGGTGGGTGGAAGGGCACGACAGGAGTAAAGGTAATTGCATTGCCGATTCTTTAGCCAGGAAAGCGGCTGGACTAAAAATTTTAGGACACAGTGACACCTACGATCTGACGACTTCGACAATTGCGGAATTAGCCAAACGTTACACCCATGCTCAATCCATTGAGAGATAGGATGGAATCATCTTTTCAGGATCACCCTGGGCGACCTTGAGATGTTGGCGTCGAAGAAATATTTGGCGATGACCAGGAAAAACCTTTAACAGTAGGATTTCTGACTGGCCACTGTCAACTAAGGAAACACCTCCATACTAGTGGACACACCTCTATGCAGGATGTGTGAACAGGAAGATGAAACTGTCAGGCATGTCTTATGCGATTGTCCGAAGTTATCGTTCATAAGAGAGTGTGTTCGGTGAGTCTTGGCCTACACCTGCCGATATAAAGGAGATGTCTCCTAGTAACCTGTCCACCCTCCTGGGAAGGACAGGATGGACGATGACCTAGGAGGACATCTCCTCGGGAGGATGTTCAATGGGTCACATGTGGCCTAAGTGCTGTGAGCCTACACTCACCCTCCCTACTTTACAGATACAGATACAGATAGGTTTGTGTTATGAAACTCTAGTTTTAAAATTACTAGAAGTTTATTTTAATTTATAAACTCCTGATTTGTTTAATTTTGAAGATTTAGATTTGTGTTAGCGAAACGCGTCTCGAATATGTATTGAATTCAGTTCAAATATAATGAAGATTCAAACAAATTGAATTGTTTTATTTCATCATATGTCTTTGTGTCTGCCACTCACGAAGCCCTCGGTGATGGCATAGTCACAGGGTCGGAGTAACGAGATGTCAACTGTGGTGGTAATCTGTAACTTCGCAATCCCAATACTACTCCTGTTCTCCTCGAATAAACTCTACAAAAGAAGTATTAACACAATTAGAGAAACGTCAGAACAACTGCACTGATAGCAACACGCGTTGAAATAGCGGACTTCCTTAAAAAAAGTGTACCAAAAGTCCGGACGAAAAGTGCACAGAGAGCAACCACGGTCCACGGCATCGCGAGGAGTTCCAGTCCGCGAAGCGCAGCAACAAAAAACACACAACAACACGAAACAGAGAAAGCTGGAAAGGGCAAAGAAAGCAGCCGGACGATTACGAGAGGAGCACTCGCTTGCGGGGCGCAACGACACGCCAACTTCACTTTTCAGGGAATCAAACACATTTTAGGTACGTTTCAGCACCTGATGTGATTACATTTACGACAAATACGTATAGAAACACATTCAGTCTCCCTATACGGGATGTGTATGAAGGTTTTCTGTGGTTTCTTCCTGCATCTTATTTTTGGTAATGTTCGGAACCGCGATACATTTCGGAAATTAACCAAATGTCCAGCCTTTAGGTACACAGCCACAGCAAACAAAATACTACAAACTATACAATGAATTACAGTACTATCCTGGCAGTGCAGCAACAAAAAAATTGGCGAAACCTACTTAGGTATTGCAGCAGGATTTCGGACTGGATACTATCAGCTTATCAAACACCTTCATATAATGAGTCTATCAGGCACATCCTGATATCAAGGCAATGAATGGGAAGATGGGATGGACGAGCATTTCTTGTTTATTGCTCGGTCCTATCATCTATTCTTAAATTCGTGTTCGACGAGTTTTGGATAACATCAACCCATGATAAAAGAAGTTCCTCTTGGGGACGTTATCAACTACTTTAAGCAATAGTGGTTGACGCAATAATACAGACTTCCAGGAGAAAGCACTAATTGCTTAATGATGCCTAGATGCTGTGGGATTGCCCTACCCTCCCAACTTATCAGATCAGATAGCCAACGGGAGGTACCAGTGGTCTAGATGGATATAAGGTCTGCTCTATAACTGCAATCACAAACTGTCAGAAATGATCAGAGAATAGTCGACCGCAATGGTCGACCTTGCAATAATCAGTGATAGGAATTAGGCGAAAGTGAATTCGTTCTTTGCTATGACTAGTTATTCTCTGATCGTTTCTGATTGCTGTTGGAACAGACCTATTGTTATTTTCAATTTTTCGGCATCAAAAGCTGGCTTCCTATGCTAGGGGCGTTACCGCCCACCTTGCATAGTTCGGTAAAGCCCTGACATTATCAAATTTTGTAAATTCAAAAGACCCAGAAAACAGGAAAAGCTGGATAATTCGCTTCCTTTCATTACCTCAAGAACTCCCATCCTGAGTTTTATGGAGTTTCAATTAGTTCAATACAAACTTTATCTACACAATTCATTTTTGATGACATGCTAAAATTGGCTCCAATACTAAAAACATCGAAAAGAGTTCATAAAAGATATTCCTGTCGTTTTCAGTTACGAGGGTAGTGATCCTTTAACAGATCGCCAACTTCCAATACCACGAGAAAAATTTTCCACTGAGCTTAAATACGGGGCTTAGAACACAGCGGATCAAACTTCTTATAACGATCCTTTACGGTTTTTATTTCAAAGAAAATCCGCAAACATATCAAGAATTTTATTGAAAATGTATGGTTTAACTGTTATAGTAGCTATTAGAATAGACACTTTACTTAACTTTACGATATCAAGAACTGTATCTATTAGTCAAGGTGAACTACCTCATAAACTGGTCATTTCATGACTGAATTCCATACAGGCTAAACACGCATCGACTACGATTAATGTTCGAAGGCACACTGATACAATAATATATGAAACCATATTTCACATGAGTTTAGATAGTATGACCAAAGAATACACCAACTGCCACCGCGGCTCGAATCAGGTATCTGATGTTTGGCAGGGTCTCTCTCTCGCCCTCGGACCTGAAATATCATTCACCAAATAAACGAATCGGCTTTGTTAAGAAGCTGAATTTGTTTGGTGAAATCTGAATACGTTAGAAATTAATTGTCAACTTGGTCAGAAACGATCAGGTGGACAAAAATGAATTTTAAGATGTACAGGTTACGTAATAACGATTGTATTTTTGTAATTTTTTCAACACCCTCACTCCTTCCATGTTGGAAACATACTGAATACCACCAACTAGTGAATTCTATCTGTAAAGGTGATATCAGACGGTTCACTCGAGGTCGGGTGATGTAGTGCGTCTCGGAATCAGTTTAATTTGTGATCATTCAATCAAAGAGCTAGTAAGCATGTCCCAAGCATGTTCTATGGGATTCATGTCCGGAGATAGGGCAGGCCAGTTCAAACGATTGATCCCTTCAGTTTCAAGATACTCATTTACAGCTCTGGTCCGGTGAGGTCGGGCGTTATCGACCATAAAAACGAAGGGATTGCCAACAGCTGCGCGCCATAGTCTCACGTGAGGATGTAGGATCTCTCTGAGATACCTATCACCAGTCATCGTTTTCTCCACATGAATTAATTCTGTGTGATCATTTAACATGATACCAGCCCAAAACATAGCACTTCCTTCTCTGAAGGGCGGCACGGGGCGAGCATGGGCAAGCTGAGCAAGTCTCGTTGGATCCCGCCACACACGTATTCGATGTCTATCTTGTACCAAACAAATCCTTGTCTCGTCGGAAAAAAACACCGAATTCCAAAATTCTTCAGGCAAGGCCGCGTGTTCTTGAGCCCACTGTAGTCGGCGAACTCTGTGCTCAGGTTGTAGTCTGGGCACTCTTATTGGTCGGCGACACCTCAAACCTGTCGCAAGTATTCGTCTTCGTAATGTCGAGATCGATACTTGAACTCCCATCGCATGTCTCATATCTCTTTGGAGTGCTGGTATTGCCATGGTCGGGTTTCTTCGGATAGTTAAGTGGATATAGCGGTTCTGCCGCTGATTAGTAACACGCCTTCTACCGCTTCTAGGTCTATCACGAAGAGAATTGGTCTGGAGATACCGGTTCCATACACGAGACACATCACTTTGCCAAACGCCAACTCTGTTTGCCACGAACCTTTGAGAATGACCTTCTTCAACTAAAGCCACTATTCTTGCACGGTCAATCTCACTTACAGTTGGTGCGGTGAGTCTTTTCCCATGCGTCATCATTCATATACAAACGCAATACATCAATACATTAAATTACACGTAGGTCGTAGATTGATGTTTCAATTAGGATGTGGCTAAAATGAAGGTGTGCGTTATTTATTATTGAAGCTAGATATTTGTAAATATTTCACAGCCATTAGCGATATGCTACCTAAACCTTTAGTTTGAAAAAACTGTTAGTATTCCAGAGTTTTATAGGGTTATTCTGCAAATTTACTTGCATAAGAGTTGGAATTAATAACAATCTCCTTAGTAGCAACTTCGCAAATCAGAATTGCCTTTTTAGTGTTATGGCTAGCAACCATTACTATTGGGCCGTCCCACCCATACGATTCAACAATGAAAAATATAAATCTTCTGGGTTGTGAAAATAAATAATAAATATTTTAAATATGTATATTGAAGACTCATAAATATATACAATAAATTCCATTCAATTTTCCTCATAGAATCAGAGCTATCACTAGTATTTATATCTATGGTAATTGGTTGAATGCTAATATCAACTATATTTTGCTCTGGGGCATACCACTTGTCTATAATTTCATAAGTATGCCTAACACATTTTTCCTAAATTTGTTAATGACATTGTTGCAGTGCCTCTTTCCACATATTTATAACAGAGCTATCTGAATACTTATCTTTAACAATATATTTATTGTATAATGACTTGCAATTTGCCCAAATTAATTCAATAGCGTTGAATTCACATTGATATGGCGGTAGTCCCAGCAAAATATGTTTCATACAATTCAGTTTGATGGAATTCTATCTATAACCATGATGAAATGTCAATTTAAGGCTAGTTTTCGTTGCGAAGTAAATAAATAATAAGTAGATAAATAATCTTCACTTACCACAATAATTCGAACACTCGGGTGTAAGTAAGTCGTTATAACAACTGTTTTTTAATTAAATTTATATGCAAGGGACAAAAAATGAGTAAAAATGTGAAATAAAAATGTAAACTAAGTCTTTGGTCTGTCAACGTACAAATTCGCGTTAAACTTATCGCCGACATTCATCATATGGCTATCTCTGTTTGTTATATTATGTTGTAATGGAACAAACGGTTTCATTTCGGGGGTTTAGATTCTGTGAGTAGGAAAGAGACGTACTACAAAAAGTAGTATGTGAATAATTTCATACATGGGAAAAGATTCACCGAACGAACTGTATGACTTGACGATTCATGTTTGCACTTAAAATCGTAAAAATCAAATGCCTTGAATGTTAAAATGATCGCACTAAAAATGTTATCTTACAAAAAAAACTGTAAACATCTGTATATTGCAAAAAATATGGAACATATTAAAATGGTAAACATTGATAAACAAGCCAACAAAAAATTGTTAGCGCAAAAAAATTCCTTCGCATCCGAAGAAGGTGATGCAAAACTTTTGAATCTATGTGTATAATGAGAGATAGTATACCTAATCGTACAAAACTTCAAATTGTACTGAGATACCCCGCTACTGGCGATTCTTTTGGAACCTTAGAAGCTTTATACAGGGTACCACAAAATTCAATATCCTACTTTTTCCAAGAGGTGTGTGAAGGTATTTGGACGGCCCTTGGAAACTTTATAAAGGTAAGTAATATTTTTAATTGATTAAAAAATCAAGTCATATTCTTGAAACTTTTTTTATTTTGATGCACATTTTTGACAATCAACATTCACATAATATTTTGAAGAGCTTGTAAGATTATGTTTCCTTGAGTGGATGCTGGACGAACCGTTGGCGAGTGTACTTCTTGTTGGGTTGCTGTGGGAATACTGGTCATTTTGTGGGGAGGTCATAAGTACAGATTCCGTTGGCGAGTGTACTTCTTGGTGGGTTGGCGAGAGATAGTAGGTATCATATGAGGATCGAGTACTTGAGTCCGAGTAAATCGCATCAGATAAGGACGTCATTTGTGATAGACGTTCCTGGGTCATCACCGATTGAAGTTTTTCCTGACATATGAATGCTCTGTTCAGGGGCATTTTCTTGAGTTATATAGCCAAACTTTTGCAAAACATATCAAACTCATCGTCAACTTGTTCTTTGCTTTGCTCGCTTATAGCTTTTAATTCTTTGATTTTCCTATCAATGGGAATATCTGTCTTCCGTTTGCGGTTGACTGGCTTTCCAGAATGCAATGATGTAGCCAATACTCTACTTCCATTTCTACTGTTCTCAGCACCTCATGTTGTCTGTTTCTCACTACCAGCTTGCGAACTCTTCTGCTCAGATTCAGTGTAGTCTTCATCTATTTTCATTTGAGAATGCGAATTACAATTTCATCTATATAGATGTTGGAACAAACGGAAGAGCAAACGATGCATCAGTTTTTAATAAATCAACATTAAATGAAGCTTTGTTGTCAAATCGTCTGAATTTTCCAGAGGAA
>CAJUYH010007576.1:0-17241 GCA_910591685.1 Galerucella tenella | reverse complement strand
TTCTGTATGACTACTAAATAACCAAATTAACTGACCCAATGTTTGCTCGGGGTTCTTAGGTATTTGAAATTTTCTACTTGTTCTAGATGTTTTCCGTTAATAAACAAATACTAAGAGATGAAAAAGTTTCATAATGAGTGTTGCGTTCAAGTGGCGTTACATTTTGATTACAATTCATACTACAAAAAAGTTGGGGGCTTGAAAGAAAGTCAAATATTAATGCTCCTATTGCAATAGTAAAATTTAATGGAAAAAATCTTCAACGACTTAAGAGAAGCATTGAAAGGATTCCACTTTTTTTTCTGTGCACTCTTCTCCATAAGTAAGTAAGGTTCAGTGGTATGTATACTTAATGAATTGTTATGCTACCTTTCAAACTCGAAAATAAAAGAAGGCGCAGGATTTAGAGTTTACTCCAGAGCACTAAGCCCAATGATTAAGTGGGAAATGGGAAACAATACCAGCGTGGTTCAAACAGAACTGGCTGGTATCTGAATTGCCGCAAAAGAACTAACCAGAAAAGGAATTTCTGACAAAAACATAACAATCTGCACTGATAGTAGACAAGCCCTATTAGCCTTGAACAGACAACGTGTTATATCGAGGCTAGTACTAGAGTGCCACCAAGATTTAGCTAACGTCTCGGCAGATAACAATATTATCCTGAGGTGGGTTAAAGGGCACGACAGGAGTAAAGGTAATCGCATTGCCGATTCTTTAGCCAGGGAAGCGGCTGGACAAAAAATTTTAGGACCCAGATCCCTTAAGAGATGGGATGGAATCAAAGGATGCAGTCTTGCTAGGATCACCCTGGGAGACCCTGGGAAGCTGGCGCCGAAGAAATATTTGACGATGACCAGGAAAAACCTACGTTGGATTTCTGACTGGCCGCTGTCAACTAAGGAAAGACCTCCATACTATGGGGCTAGTGGACACACCTCTATGCAGGATGTGTGAACAGGAAGATGAAACTGTCAGGCATGTCTTATGCGAGTGTCCGGAGTTATCGTCGATAAGAGAGTGTGTGTTCGGTGAGTCTTGGCATACACCAGCCGATATAAAGGAGATGTCTCCTAGTGACCTGTCCACCTTTCTGAGAAGGACATGATGGACGAAGACCTAGGAGGACAACTCCTCGGGAGAATGTACAATGGGTCACATGTAGCCTAAGTGCTGTGAGCCTACACTCACCCTCCCTACTTTACAGATGCAAATGCTACCTTTATATAGAGTGTACAAGAAGTCTTCCGGCTCTCCTCTCATTTCCGGTCACTTGACCCCAACGATTTTTTTAATGAGGCAACTATTATTATAGGACATTCGTAGTACTGTAGTGAGTTCCTCGTCCAAAACCTATGCTTTTTTTTTATCGCGAATCCGTTTTGTAACAACCAGTCGGATCGTTGACAACCGTTCGCAAATCCACTGTTTTTTTAAGAATAGAAAAACGAACGAATAGACACGAAATATTTCAAATGTTAACAAGTGTTCGCTTATAATTGTTTTTAGTGGAAACACACCATTACATTTGTGCAAAAATTAATGAAATAAACAGTCAGTATAAGATGAAATTTATGTTTTATAAACTGAAACAATATTAAAAAGAAAACTCACTTTTCTTCTAAATTTAGACTGTCAGAAATTTCATTAGGTTAATTGTTTTCAAACTACCCATGATGTGAAACAGAAGCTATGGTCTATAGTTATTAAACGTGAAACACCATGTGGTGATTCCACTAAAAATAAGGGAGGGTAATAACCGGAGTGTGCTACTTATCATAGTGTCTAGTATAGGGGTTGGGTCTTTAAATAAATATACTGAAATAGGAAAAATACACTTGGTTAATGAAAGCAATGTAAACATACAGAGTGGACTAAAATATTTTTGTGAACTTATTCTGGCATATCATGACCTGTAACCTACAGTTTTTTCTAGTTAATTTAGTATTTCTAGGTTAGCGCTCTTATCGTGCGGGTTCAAAGGTCACTAACCAAATGTATCAAATCATAAGACACAGAGGTTAAAAAAATGTGAGATTACAAATATACCCGGAGAAAATAATGATGGTTGATGTTTCCTGCACACTGGTTGACGAATTTCCACTTTTTTATTCATTCTCGAAATAATATGTCTGATTAAGTACCATTTTTTTGCTTAAGGATGCAAAATACCGGAAAGTTGCTTCTTATTATTCATATTGTCACTTTGAATTGTCAAAGTTACAAAACTGACATTTAAATAAAAACTTCTTAGAATCGCTGAAAACTAAATACATACCTTTTTTTCTCCCGGTGGAAATTAAATTGTCTAAGTCTGTCTTATTCAACTTACGGATGTTATTTGGAAGTTATGATTAAACGCAATAAAAGAAAACAAAAACGGTGGGTATGTCTTTGTTGAATCGTATGACCCGCATGATAAGACTGCATTTGACTACATTCTCATCGAGTGCTCGACTATTCAACTACTATAAGTTTTGGGCATAGTATAATTTCCAGATATTTGGTTCCTGCCCCAAACCCTTCCCAGCTTCAACTTTGCAAGAAACTAACCAAAATATATTTTTCAGTGTAAATTGACGATTAAAATAGCCACATAATATTTTTTAGCGATGTTTGTGAAAGAGCAGACTGACCATTGAACCTTAAATGTTAAAATATGTACCTGCACGTGTCGATGCAGCCGTTTTTGAACGATACCATATAAGATACTGTATCCATTACACCATCGAGAAAGTTCAAATTTCACACAAACTGTGACAAAGACACTTATAAAAAAAGTTAAAACAAGCAAGAACCAAGCCATATTAGTTTTTGCATTTGTTAATTTTAAAGTGACAGAATAAATTAATAATTCATGGAAAATAGGTGAAAAAAAATTTGATTGGTGGTGTTGCACCGCTACTCTTAGTTTACCACTTTCAGATTATAAAATTATAGGTTATAGTGGCTTAAATGTAGTGTAGTTAAAAGCACTTGATCACGGCAATTTTTGGGTCATATACGCCACGGTTTTGTGGACTTTTTCACCTAGTTCAACTTAGTTTTTGCACTTCATCCGAATACCTTATCTCCATGAGTTGCTAATCCGAAAGTGGTAAACTAAGAGTTGAGGGAAAGAATAAACATATATAGTTTTCTTTTTTTTTGTATTGGCTCGTGAATTTTACTAATATAGGTCTCTCCTTTGTTTTGTCATATTTCCTTACTCTGTTTATTTCATCCACATTATTCTGTTTATTTATATTACTTTTAGTTTCAATTTTTTGTAGCAGTGTTTGTATTATTTGTTCTACTTTGTTTTCTCATTTATTTTCATCATATTTTTTATTTGAATCTGTCTTTCTAATTTAGTTAGTTTGTCATCCTGAATAAAATCTCGTTTTAATTGTCTAGATTCCTCTCCAAGTACTTCCATTTCCATAATATAAAAGATATCTAGTTTTCCATTCCTTTCGTTCATCCGTTTCATTTACTTGTCGGAACAATCCTTCAAGTTTTTCCATGTTTAACATTTCTATAATGTCGTGTACTTCTTCTTCAAAATTTATTTGAGAATCTTAATCATTTTTCCTACTGTCTTTTATTCATTTGTATATCCGACAACACCGGTATTAAATTTGCAAAGATTCTCGTTTAAAAACAATTTATGACAGAAATGCTATTAACTTCACTTTGCACTTCTTACTGTATATGCTATTTTTCACTGGGCGTTGAGTGAGTTTCACCTATACGCTTAATACTTTGGATAATTTGGATCACCTTATTTGTTATAAGCTGAGAAGATGTCATTTTAAAACTTTCGCCGTATCCCAAAACCTATAAATAAAAAAGGTAGAACGTGTCGCGGGACACACGGTAGGAACTTTAGTTCCTTTTAAGCAAAAATTATGTAATACATCTGACGTTATAGATAAACGATTTGCATATTCTTTGGTGGTTGAGTAGTAAGCATACCAGACTCTCACGCAGTAGACCCGGGTTAAATTCCAACCTGAGGAAGTTTTTTTTTATTGTTAATTTTATTTTCAAATAATTCATGAGGGAGTCTGACTGGCAACATCTACTAATAACAGCATCGTATATTTAAAAAATGAAACCGTAGCATTATACAAATTGGACATTCAAGAACTGTACGTTTACCACAAAATTAGTGGAAACATAAAATTGAATTGTAAAATGTTTAATTTTAAATTATATTACAGTTTATAGAAATTTTTATTTTCTAGATTTTTTCTTAAGTGGGTCGTAGAAAAAATATGCTGTTCGACTCGTGTGGATTGTCCATATCGCACTTGAACGATTGAGCACTCCGCCTATGGCGTCGTGCTCAAACTTCGTCCTCGTGCGACATGGCCATCATATCCACACTAGTTGCACAAACTACAATTTCTTTCAAAATATGCCCTTTTACATTTAAAAACAACCTGCCAAATGTCAAATCAATTTATCCATCCATTTTAAAGTTATCGAATTAAAACATTTTCAAAATTTCAACACCCTGTATTTCGAAAAGTAAATGTGCTAGACCCCTTAATCGCGCAAAAAAAATTATGGAAATAATAGTAAAAATGTATCCCAACAAATTCAAGTAGATCACCAGCACTGCGAATATAGTTGAAATAATACCCTTCTTGGTGTGCGTCATCGATTGTTAATCTCCTTCTATTACATTATGTAGGAAGAAATGGAAAAAAAGGCAGGTCTGTAATTAATCCTAATAAAAATATCACAATAATGAACCGTTTGAATGTTTTACAAACGTTAACCCTAATCTTTGACTTACAAAAATTTGATTGGTTGATGTTTAGATTACGCGCCAGCGCAACCTATCAATCGCGAGGTTAAAATACTACGAAGGCGTAACTTTCGTAGCGGCAATGTGTCTTACGTCTTTTTCTACTGTCACACTGACAGTTCTTGTCAGGTGTGTACTTTGTTGCTTACGGTCAATTATTATTTATGAGAAGTGAATATTAATCTTATTGTTATATTTATTTAAATAATACAAAAATATGCCTAGATACACGAAAAAACATCAGCATTTTGAAAGTTCTGAAGTATTTTCAGTTAGAAAAAGAAGCTGGTAATTATTAATTCCATAGCCTTCTTGGCTTTGGCTTAATACGATCCTGATGATTTTATTTATCAAATTTAAGGTTAGCTATATGTCAAAATAGCAAATAAAGTGAACGACGTGCCGAAAACCCGGATATACGTCACAATCGATGACGCACACCAAGAAGGGTATTATTTCAACACCAGCTTTGCATAGAATTTCAATACAGCATCGGTGGTTCAGTGGTAGAATGCTCGCATTGCACGCGGGCGGCCCGGGTTCGAATCCGGGCAGGAGCATATTTATTATTATGAATCGCTGCTTCGTAAACGAGAGAGAGACTAAGGAGGCACAAGCACGCAAAAGCAAGGCACATAACGAAGCAATGTAACATAACGCAGCGTAACGTAACGCGTAACGGTCAGATGTTTTGCGTCGCGACCTCTGGTCGCTTAAACATAACCTGGCGTAAAGAACTAAAGTTCCAAAAATACGCAACATGTACCTGCTACAGGTCAAGTTTTTAAACAACACTGGACGTTACAAAAAGGATATTCGCTTCTATTTTCATGGTCAAACCACAAACCAAAAATTCTTAGTTTTTTAATTCTAATAAAAGCTTGAAAAACAAATACGTACACTCAAACAAATAATGCCAAATAAATTTTTTAATTAATCTGCCTCGTGCGAATGATTGGTTATACCTGCTCGTATTTTAACATTTAAATGATTGATTGATTTGTATGGTGAAGAATATTTCGTTGAAATTGAACAAATTAAACTGTCCAAACATACAGGGTGGCTCACCGTATACTCTTTGATTTATTTCATCTAATTAATTAGCAAAAAATGTTTCAAATAAAAAAGATGTAAGTGGTTAAATATTGGACACATTTTAAAAACATATGGCGATGAATGCACTTTTATTGCACCACCACATACTTAGTTTTAATGTTTTAAACACAAGAATTCAGTATAATAATTACAATTCTTGCAATCAGCTATAAACTATAAATTATTTGTAAGGTCACTTAGTTTTGATATGATCATACGTTCTGTACTATACTATACTATAACTTGATTATTACATTAGAGTGTATTATTGGCGGAGTAGTTTAGAGGTCTGACTTATCTCTGAGTCTGACTGCATGAATTAGAGTACATGCATATTTCATATTTTGCTTAGATATTAATTTATAATAGTAAAGTTGATATCAAAAATTACTAATAATAGGAAATAAGCCAGTTTCCATTGGAAATTACTTCCAAATTTTAAAATAAAATTCAAGTTTCAATGCACTTTCCGACCAACACCCGAGGATTTCCGAACGCTACCGATGATATGTGTGATGTCATATCTCTGGTTTGTTTACTTTTGTCAATATGGCCGGTATTGCATTAGGTTCTGTGTAGTTGTGTGTTTATATTGCATTTTAATCAACTATTAATTGCTTAATCGACGTAAAAAAGTATTTTTATGTTTGTTTGAGACCATTACGTGTTTGTGTGCCTTTTTCCATTTCTAAAACTCAACGTAGTGGAAACGATATTTCCGAGGATATTTTTAAAACTTTTAGAAGAAAATATTTTATTTACTAGTTCAGTGTTCAGTGACGATTCTTTTTGTGAGTTAAGATATGGCTAGCGAAGGTTTTGTAAAAGCACAAACTGATAACTGATAAAGTAGACTCATTTATGCTGCTTGAATTTATGAAGTCAAACAGCTGCTTTAATGCAGAGGAAATGAGAGGAGTTAAAGCATTATCGTAAGTACGATTTGAACTATGTATTATATATAATATATACCAACCATATTTAGATGTGTGGTCGTGAGAAAATAATGTTTTTATGGATTATTCCTAGACATATAGGTACATAACCTCAAACTATTTAAGAATAAAAATTCCAGCATAGAAGTAGGTACTTATATTAAAATGGTCTTCACAAACAAAAGTAGTGGTATTTGTCGAAATATCATCTTTGTTTCGACGAATAGCTTGCAACCATAACGCCCTTCTCTTAAGTGTATTTTTGCTTGCGCCACCAGGAAAAATAACAAATATTTTGTCTGGAGCTTTAATAGACGTTGATTTACACTCTGTAACAATGCAATACTTGTAATACAAAGTTTTTTTTCGGCTTTATCCATTTTTAAAGCTTTCAAAAAAAAATTAGGTCACAAGAACTCAGAGCATGATACACGAATAAAAACGTAAACAAATGACGTCACTCCATGTGGCAGCCATCTTTTATTTATTATATATAATGGGTGGTATGAATAATACTAGAGTATAAACTCCGAGTATGTTCTCATGAGCATAAGCATAAAGTATGAGTTTGTACTCCATTTCATATGAATAAAAATATTTTAATTTGATGAGTTTCTTCTCCTAATACATAAAGTAGATACTCACTATTTAATTTCCAAACTTGTTCAAATTCAAAAACTTGTTTACAAACAATTCCTGTTCGATAGCAGGTTTTCGGCATATGCCTTCATTTCTTATTAGTGCCTATTTGCGAAGCAATCAATCAACGTATTAGTACAATGAGTGAAAGCAGTGAAGATGGAGAGCGTAATAAAAGTTGCGAATCGCAAATGGGATTTGTGCATATGCTTCGTAATTTTCCCATACTTTTGTCGAAGTCACAAACACCATCTGGCCATGATGCGTCTACGCTTGTAAACCACTCATCTGCATTGCAAGTGGCTTGAACATTGATGCTGTGATATCCCTTGCGATTAATATATTCATCACCATGGAGAGGTGGTTTTTTTATTCTTATGTGGGTGCAATGAATTACACCCACTGCACATGGAAAATTGTACTTTGTTTGCCATCTTTCTCTAGCTTTTATTAGATCCGCCGCAGGGCGAGGGAATTTTATCCACTGTTCGCATTTTTCTAGCATCTGGTCAGCAGTCAGCAACTTGCGTCACAACTTTACAGTCAGAAATTTGGTGAACACCAATATCTTCTCCTACTCCTGTCTGAAACCCCGGATCACCCACATACCTCAAAAATATTTTCATTTTATCAGTGTTACATATAGCACCACCTCTTGTTTCCTATGATTCTACACCCAAAAAGTTGGTAGATAGCCACTCGACATTTTCTTTACTAAATCGATATAATGATTTAAAATCACGATCACACGTACTTCTTCTAGGTTTATAATATTTTTTTAAACGCAAATTAAGCATGAACTCGGCCATAGCTCTGCCGCAATCAAACTAAAGTCTGGTTACTATTAGACTCCAAAATTATGGAGTAGATTCTCATCCTTAAGAGCATAAACACAATTTTATTCATATGAAAAATGAGAATATTCTCACAACAATTTGTACATAAGAGTACCTACTCAAGTGGAGTATCTGCTTCTAGTTTTTATTCATACCACGTAGAGTATTTACTCCAAATTTTTAAGTATAAACTTAATGCTCATTTTTATTCATATGACCCATTGTGTCATTTGTAAATGGATAACCGTTCTATTTGTCCGTGTCATGTGACATGTTCATTATCCACACCTTTTATTCACTGGTGAATAATATACGTCAATATACTTGAAGAAGCACACGTAAAATGTATCAAATAGTCGAGGACAAAAATATATTTAGTCTCTAAATTTAGAAAACATTTAATTGGGTACAATACAATAAAAATGTAAAAAATATAAATAATTTGAAATTAAAAACACAAACAAAGGAAAGAAAAGCTTGGAAAACGTTTGATTGTGGAATCTAATAACGCTAGACCATCTTAGTGTGTATTTTTTAAGGTTGCCTTTCCAACGACTCCTCACTCTATGGTAGTACCTACTATGTGCTATTGATGGCTATGTTTCTGCTACTCTTTGCTTGCTTCCTAGAACAAGCAAATTTTAATTTATTTAAATCAATTAAAACACAATTTCCTGTTATAACTGTAAAATTTCAACACGATCCGATACCTACCAAATTACCCTAAAAGTAAATTACCAGTTAGCACATCCTATGTCAGATTTAATCAATTTTTAGTTAAAACTGTTTCCGCTTTCCTCAAATTCAACCAACTCATGACGCTAATTTTTTTCGTTGTTAGTCATCAAAGTGGTACAACCTCAATTTACCAGTATTCGTCCATGACTACCAAGGTCATAGTGTAGTAATTAATAAACTTTACTAAAAATAAAATGCACACAACGAATGGTTTATTTTTGTATCTTTTCTTTATTCGATGTTTAGAGGCATGTTTTTTTTACGAAAATCCTAAATCATCTTGTTGAAAATCGAGATAGGGGCGTTAGGGTGTCATTAATTCGAACAGACAGAAATGTTGAAAATTGATGGTTTTAATGGAATACCTACAGCGATTCTTTCAATTTTGAATCATTATGGTTCCTTTTTATTTATCTCTTTTTAATTATATTTAACTACATACAGTGTGAGCATAAAATAAAATTTGCCTTCATTAAAAATGAAATGAGTATATTCTAAGTAAAATATATTGTGTGCATTTTAGAAATAAACTGTTATCAAAAGTATGAATTAGGAGATCGGTCTTTACAAATAACGATTTTTGGTTACCTAACCCCTAATCTGTACCAAAAATTGAGGAAAATCAGTACATATTTCACTAACACTACACTACTATATCTAATGTTAGAATATTTACAAAATAGTTTTGAATACTTATGAAAAAAAAAAGAATTATGGTACAGGCCGAAATTGTGTACGTGTCTGTTTATCTTTAGAGCACGAAGGGATTAAGTTATGAAAATACAAATGATTTATTGGTCCAAAGACCTAACTGTTTTGTTTATTTTCCACTTTCAAAATATAGGGTGTGTTAAATTATTATAAAAAAACATATTTATGGTCAATTAAGTTTAGACCTTTAGGGTCAGTTGTATGTAACGTAGTTAACCAATTGATCAACTGAACCAGGTTAACATGTTGACCATAGTCAAATCAATCAATCGTTGTACGAAAGATGTTCGTGTTGTAATCAGTTGAACCACAGTCAAATTAATATTTTTATGTTGGTTATCCGAATCTCTAGTAACATTCGAGCATTTTATCGATATTGTTGGTACTAACTTGAAAAATCCTCACAGTTTTTGTATACTGTGAAATCGTTAATCAATGACAGTCAATGATCAAAAGCGTGCTTGGCGTTAAATAACATTTTGTGTGTTCTCTTTGAAGTCAAAAAATGGCAAATAGAGAAAACAAGCGTACTCCAAATTTTGTGCATTTGATGAATCGACGTTGATTTCTTTAGTTGCTAAGTATAAAAACGTTATAGAGTGTAAGAAAACGGATGCAGAAAGTTCTCGGCATAAGAAAAATTTGTGGCTTCAGCTGGCTGAAGAATTTAATTCTATCAGTGCAACTACGCAACGAACAAGTGAAATGACGTGGTCTATATAAAAAAAATGATTTGCAGTGCCTTTTGATATTCTGAATCTATCAAAAAACTAATTTTCCGTCCACTTTTTGAAATTATTTTCTCTTGTTCGAAATATGCGAGCGTTTCTCCTTAAACCTAAAACCCAGTATAATATCTCAATAAGGTATAAAAGTCGTATACAAATAAGTAAATAAACTTTCTCCCACTTCTTTTATCATTTCTAGAAAATCCGCATCATCCGTTAACTCTTCAAAATAATCCACGTTTTCCATTGTAAACAATAAAAAGTAGTAAAATTATAGGTTATGTAACAGTCAATTATAAGATATGTCACATCAGAATTTGACGTTTATCCCATGAACTTTAGTTAAACCACCATTTTTGGTGGTTCAGTAATAATGCATAGTTAACTCATGAGTTAACCAAAATAATTCTTGACTACGTTTCGTACAACACTCTAATAGCTGTGATCATGGGTTAACCATAGACATTAGGTTAACTATGCTTCATACAACTGGCACTTAGAGTGCTTTCATCTAAAAGAATTAATATATTGAAATTCAAAAGCCAAATGCACTGAGTATTATTTATCACATAAATCAATATATTTATAAGAATATGTTTCAATGTAGAAGGTCATAGACTCCGTTTCACATAAGAAGAACCCTTTAGAACAGTCAGAAACTATCAAAAACCGTCAGTGGCATGCGCATTAGAAAAAAGCGTTCGTAGAAACAATTTGACAGTTGGTGATTTAAAAATCCTCTGTTCGTAGAAAAAAATTTGCGGTTTCGGATCAGTTGCCAACTATCAGAATAACTTGCTGACCAGGATCAAATTTTTAGTTTGATCATTCGTATTGTGATGCTGTAGAGAGTGACATATTTCTACTATTTTTCTATTGTGAAAAAAAAACACGGAAATAGCTAACCAGTCAGTTTCTTCTAAAATAAAACGTGAGTAAAATCATTAGGCTTGTTCGTAGAACAATCAGAAACTATCAGAAACCGTCAGAAGCATGCGCATTGAAAAAAAAAGCGTTCGTAGAAATAATTTGACAGTTGGTGATTTAAAAATCCTTTGTTCGAATGAAGAAATTTGCGGTTTCGGAGCAGTTGCCAATTATCAGAATAATTTGCTGACCGCGATCAAATTTTTAGTTTGAACTAGAGAACATGCGTATTGTGATGCTGTAGAAAATGACATATTTTCACTATTTTTCTATTATAGTGACTATTTCACTAGAGTAAATTGATAACTGACAAAATTTGAAGGTTTTGAACTGGCAATTTTTTGTCTTGTCGCGGCAATTTTTTGACGTTTAATATATCAAATCTATGTGTATAAAATTCCATCACTTTGTGATAAAATTAAATATAAAATCTTTGTTAGTGGTTTTTAAGGAAACTAAGTTGTTTATTTATTTATTTAACTGTCTAAAAATTATTAAAACTGTTTCAAAAATTTGAATAAGTATTATTAACATGAATAATACAAGATTTGGAAATAATTCAATAAATTAAATAGAGAGTACAACTGAGCAAAGTATACCGCGAAATACAATGAAGACAAAAAAGTCTGCGTGGGAACAGTTTAGAATGTTTCTGGACGCACGTAATTATACGTTAGAAAAGGATACTTTCGAACAAGTTATAGCAAAAATTCTTGAAGATTATGGTTTTAACATGAAAAAAAGAGATGGAACTGATTATACTGAAGCTAGTGTGAAAACACTTTGGAATACGACTGCTCAAATGGTTCAGGAAAAATATTTTCTAGAACTTAACATGAAAATTGATCCATTTAAAGATATTACCTATAAATTTGCTAGATTGGCCAGGGATACAAAACGTAAAAAGCTTCAGGCTGAACCTTACACAAGAAAAAAAAGTTCTAATGCGTTTACCAAAGAAGAATTAATGGAAATGGTAGAAAGCTATTCTGAAGATAATCCTGATGGGTTACAAAAAAAGTTTTTTCATTTATGTTCGTTCGAATTAGCATGGCGTGGAAATGAAGCTGCTTATTGTGATATTAATTACTTTAAAAAAGAATATGATGATAAATGTAATTTTACTGGCAGGGTAGAATATAATCCAATCTTTTCCAAAACGACACAAGGAGGATCAAAAGCTTTATCTGGCAGTAAGGGGCTGGAAAGAAATAATGCTAACAACAATTTGTGTCCCGTTCGTTTATTTTTAAAAATTATTGAAAAAAGAGAATCCAATCCTTATCTAACAACAACAAGATTATTTTTAACAGTACATCCAAATTGGGAGAAAGGAATATGGTACAAAAATTCACCATTAGGAATTAATAAAATTTCAAAGTGGACGAAAATATCGGCAGAATCAATTGGTATAGACACAAAAAAAATAAAAATAACCAATCATTCACATAGAGCTTCTGCAATATCTGCATTAGCAAAATAAGGAGTTGGTGAACAAGAAGTAATTAAGCTTACAGGACATTCTTCTGCCTATTCTTTGAAACCATATTTACAATTAAATGAATAACACCATTTCCAACTTATAGAGAACCTTCGAGAAAATAAAAATAAAGAAAAGGAATCTTCAGTTTCTAACTTAAATTCATCACAGGTTATGATGCAAAACAATCCCCAAAATAATGCTACAACGTACAATTATAATAATTGTACTTTTTACATAAATAAGAAATTTTTTTTTCATAATGCTACTATTTTTTTGGCTGTGTATAATTGAAGTTTGCAATAAATAAAAAGTTTAAACATATGATTTTTTAGTTTTTCTCTCGTGAAATAATCTTGTCGAATACCACTCAATTAAAAATTTTGTAAGGTAAAATTTTTCACTTGTCTTATTCATTGCTTTTAGGTAATTTTGCTCATGACATTTATTTTGTTAAAAATGTCATTCGCAAAATTGCCAAGCAACAAACTTTCATGACAATCGAAAAATTTTGCCGACAAAATTTTCACTTTCGTGGTATTATATATGAACAAACCTAATATCTGATCAACAATATCGGTCAAAGCCTTAGGCTCACTCAGCTCAGCACTCAGCTCTGATTTTCGTAGATTTAAAATAATAAAAATACTCATTTGAATAAAAATTGACATCTGCATCTAAACGTTTTATAAAATTGTAGTTACTTTTACTATTTCAGTCTACACTAGATCACCACAATATTTTATTCATACTGAACCTTAAACATAATTTCCAGCTTGACAAGCTGTCGAAGCTCTAACGTAATAATTATTTAAATAAGTACAAGTAAAACGGGAAGTTTATTCCATATCAGCGAAGTTTGCATCAATTGGTTTTTAAGTTAATAACATTTAGATCTCAAAAATCCTCTCCATGTGGTGATGAGTGGAGTGTAGGCGTTTTGAAACCGGTGTTCGCTCTTTCGATATATGTATCCTATTCGTTTCGTACAATGTCACATCCTTCCTTTAATGTATCCTTTGTATTATTATCAGGATTTAAGTTTGTCAAAGGGAACAACTTTACATAGTTGAAATCGTTGATATAATCTACTAAAAATATTGTTAGCAGGGACGTATATAAGGAGGGGGTTTTGGGGGTTGAAACCCTCCCCATAGAAAATACAATAAAGGTACAATAATTTTTAATTAGCATACTGCCGCAATATGAGTATTCATCGGGATGTGGCAATAGAAATAGATTCCTCAACAATTGTGAATAATTTAGCTGAAGAGGTTAAATTTACTTTTGTGAGATTGATTTTCTGTTTTAATAAAAGCTTCAATTTTCAATCATCTATCACTTTTTAAAGTAGGTGCTCCCAAATTAATATACAGGTAACATATCGGCTGGTATGGGAATGCGGCGAACAACTTGGAAGACTGGCGACTCGGAACAGTGTAACACTGGAATGGGTCCCAGGTCACAAAGGAATCGCTGGCAATGAAAAAGCTGACGATCTTGCAAGAGCAGGATCGTCAACACTGATGAACGGACCCGAACCATCTGTGGGCATCCCCAGATGCTCCACTAGGTCATGGTTAAAAGGGTGGGTAAAAGAACAATCCATAAAACTCTGGAAGAATACGCCCAGGCAAACACATGGGAAGAAATTTATAAAAGAACCATCAGAAAAAGTAGCAAAAGAACTGCTCTCAATGAGCAGGAGCAGACTACGCACCATAACGGGGCTTCTTACAGTTCTTACGGGACACTTTCCCACAAAGGAGCACCTGAACAAAATAGAGCTGTATAACGGAGAACTCACATGCAGGAGATGCAAAAAGGACACTGAAACAGCTCTGCATATATTATGCAACTGTGAGACACTGGACCACAGAAGGCAAAAACTAAATGGAAGAACCAGTAAAGAACCTGTATGAGCTAATACAGGGAACGGATTGGCTGAATAGGCTGTAGGCAGAATGTTAGGAGAATTCACAATAAGTCCAAGAGGCTGAGGTGGTGCCGGCGAAGGGACGGCTCCTTTAAAAAAATATATATACATGGTTATAACCATTTCAGCAGAAGGGGGCAAAACGAAAAACGATGTTTAAAAATACTTTTAGATGTAGCCAAGTCAAACAAATAATTAAAAAAAAACTTAACATTATTTCTTGAACTTGAAAAATTGCTTTAGGTCGTGGCACTCGATTTTTTTTGCCTTAGGCGGCGCCTTCAATAAAGCTTTCCCCTTCTAAACCTACCAGATGAAAAAGACCAAAACCCTCCCCATGTAAAAGCTATAGCTACGTGACTGATTGTTAGGAACGGCAAGAGCTTATCCATGTTTCAAATGTGGTTAGAATCCTGTTGATTGTTAGAAAAAGTTTATTCTTTCTCTATAACACGGCTGAAATATTAACAGGTTTCATACTAAAATCTTCTTGAAACAATTTGCAACACCATCACACATCATCTGCTGACCGTAATAATTCACAATAACAATTAAAAACAATTTAGGAAGTCAAAGATCCTCTTTCTAATACCGACTTTGCAACTCATCCGTAATGAACTATTTGAATCATTTATAATTAATGCACATCAAAATTGTTGTATTTCATTTTCTTTTACATCTCGACTTGTTTAAATGTAATGCTAGGGAATGTAAAAATATTTAATTTAATTTTCTTTTTCATACATTTATATTTTGTATTTTTTACTTATTCTCCTTTCCCAACAACCAACATTTTTGTCTAATGAAAATTTATCGTAACTTTAAAGTTAGAGACGAGGTTAGGGATGAACTTGATTGAAAGCGTATAGTTTTGGCGAATAATCTTACAGGAGTTGTAGGTAGTAGATATAGAAATGAAATAAATAATTTATTAGATTATTTCACTCAATGCAAAATACGCGCCTTCGATTGGTTTCAATATGAGGATTGATATCTGAAAACACCATGTTTTCGATTTTGTATTTCGGCACCTGATTGGATACATGCAATTTTCCTATCTGTGTATTTCGCGTTGTTATTAGTTGCTTTATTATTAAAAATCTAGTGACTGACCGAAAATGTCAAATTATTAGAGAAACGTCAGATACATTGTATCAAGAAATAATCTTGACAAATACAACTCGTGTAATTAATTTCTTCTCTTTTTCGAAACAAATTGTTGTTTTAGGAAACCACACTCGTGCTTACGCGCTCGTGCTGTTTCCAAACAACAATTTGTTTCTCAAAATCGAAGAAATTTGTATTTCGATAATCATCAACACACTTGTTGTATTATTATCGATAATTTCTTACTGAATATAGTAACCAATCAAATTACTTAATTTCAAGTCATGTGTCAAATTTCATCCAATCACCGCTGTATTACAGCGATAATACCCTACATGTGGTTAAAAGATAATAGCCCTCGGCCTGCGGCCTTGGGCTATTATCAAGCAACACGCTTTCAGCATTCTCTATGACAAAATTATCTCGGTATTATCAAGACCCTAGGGGTATTACTACTGATAATACGTTTCTCGCAAACTGGCTTTAGAAAGAGAAAAAGCTGGCTAGATAATGAAACGATATATTCAGCATTCCTTGAGTTAGCAGAATATTCCAAGCTCTGCCAAACCACAAAGAAGTTCATCAACCGTCAGACTCCACATTAACGGAAATGCTACTCATCCCTGTGGACATGGAGAAGGAGGCGATGTCTTTACTCGTCCTCGTCTCATGGGGAGTATTGTAAAAAGCTCCTCCGATGTCCAAAAATGCACATACCTACTTTCTTGGTTGTCTAAGGTTCCTCGGATATCATTCGTCAGCTGTACCAGTGCTGTCTACGCAGATCTGCCTGCCTGGTAAGCATGCTGATGTGGGTGGAGAGGTAGTCTCTCTAAGATTTCCGTTCTAATATAATTATCAAAAGATTTTTCCATAGTTTTAAGCACAAACGATGGTCTGAAGGATTTTGGGTTCGTTGTATCTTTTTTCTCAGCTATTAGATGAAGGTGCCCTTCTTCATGCTTCTGCTAAATAACCCAGTTCTAAGCTGCAAGTTATAACATTGTGTGTGATTTATTCCTAATCAATTTTTTATGAAATGTTTGTGAAGGAGGATTTGAATTATCTAGATTACGTTTATTCAACGATGATCAGCTTAACAAAAAAAAGACTTGTTAAACAAAACGTGTAACGTGAAGTAATGTAGTGGTGATTAACTGAAAAATGTAACGTCAGATGAAAAAACACAAATCCGCTTTTGATAAATAAACCATGAAACTAACTGGCGTGTACATATATATATATATATCTAAATGCTGAACATATATGAGGCCTGAGGAGGTGAGTGAACCTATAAATAAAATTGCACTT
>CAJUYH010007575.1:0-17241 GCA_910591685.1 Galerucella tenella | reverse complement strand
GTGAAAACCCCATCTCTTTGGAGCAATTAATAAGCTGGGCATTTATGTTTAAAATCAGTCACTCTTAATTGGAACACCCTGTATTAGACAGGTACTTGAAATAAGAAGTATGAATTTATCAATTTTATTAGTTATAATATATACAGGGTGGGGCAATCTTCTGACATCGGGGGATTACATCGTTGTGGTAAGAGAAAAAACTTTAAAGTTTTGTGTGAGCTAATACAGCTACTGAGGGCACATTTTGAAAATACTTTCGATTCTACAGGGTGCTCCAAAACCACGTAGCAGCACGAAATTACATTTTTTAAATGAAACGTACTATCTTTTGTTCAAAAATCGAAAAGATCTCACCGAGAGCGTTACAAAAATATAGCATTCTAATATATTATATGGGTGTTTTAAGAAGATATGGCCAATTATTGGCAAAAAAAGACCTCCTCTTTAACACTCTGCTAAACAGTAAATTAAAATAAATCAACAGGTCTTTGTATTCAATAATCATTCACATGTCATTGGCTGTGCTCAGTATCAATTACTTTTTTTATCTGTGGCTTATTTAATACAGGGTGAAACAAAACGCAAATCAAGCAATATCTCGAAATTTTCAAATGAATCACCCTATAAGTCTTTTTACAGATTGTTAGTACAATTAATAATCTCAAACGATGTAGTACATTCAGGGTATAATTTGATGGAAAATCATAAATATTTTATGATAATGGTCAAAAACAAATATTTTACGTACACAAATTACTTAAATGGTATTAAATTTTTACACGCAACGTCTAAGGTATAAATTTTAATCGTAATTTTGGATCCATCTGAAATATCTTTCACTCTTACTCCTACCATTAGAGGAAGGAAAGACTCAATCGGAATTATGTTGGAAGCAATATTTTTGTTTACTGTGAGTAGGCTAATGACATTATAGTAGCAATAAATATAAAAGCAGTTTGCAGTCTTTACGAAATAATTAAGTCATCACAAACAGTATATCTTAGTTAAGTAAGATGTAAAATTGTATGTATTTTCCAACTCTTTCTATTTTTAAAAAACTAATAATTATGGAAACCAACATTATAAAAACACATACATTTACATAAATATACATTGACATTTTATAAAAAGTATAGTTTATGCTAAGTGTTCAAAATGGCGACCATTTACTTCCATACATTTCTCAATTCTTTTAAATAACGAGGATCTTACTCTTTCTAACATAGCTGGAGTTATTGTGGAAAATGCGTTACGAATCCTATCTTCCATGTCTTTTCTGGTAGTAGGTTCTGTTTGATACACAAGTTGCTTGATGTATTCCCATAAAAAACAATCCATCGGTGTGAGATCTGGAGATCGAGGAGGCCACGAAATGGGTCCAGCACGTCCTATCCACCTGTCGGTGAAATGTCTGTTTAACCACCGACGTACACAACGAACGTAATGTACAGATGCTCCATCTTGTTGGAGCCACAAGTTAACTCTTGTGTTTGAATCAACTTCCTCTAATTATTCTCCCAAATGTTTTTTCAGAAAATTTTTCACGACCAGTGAGGTCGCCATTTTGAAGACTTAGCATAAACTATACTTTTTATAAAATGTCGATATTTATCTATGTAGATGTAAGTGTTTGTATAATTTTGGTTTCCATAATTGTTAGTTTTTTGAAGATAGAAAAAGTTAGAAAATGAATACAATCTCACATCTTACATAACTAAGATATACTGTTTGTGATGACTTAATTATTTCGTAAAGACTGCAAACTGCTTTTATATTTATTGGTACTATAATGTCATTAGCCTACTCACAGTAAACAAAAATATTGCTTCCAACATAATTCCGATTGAGTCTTTCCTTCCTCTAATGGTAGGAGTCAAAGTGAGAGATATTTTAGATGGATCCAAATTAACGATTAAAATTTATACCTTAGACATTGCATGTAAAAATTTAATACCATTTAAGTAATATGTGTACGTAAAATATTTGTTTTTGACCATTATCATAAAATATTTAGGATTTTCCATCAAATTATACCCTGAATATACTACATCGTTTGAAAGATTATTAATTGTACTAACAAATTGTGAAAAGACTTATAGGGTGATTCATTCACCCTGTATTAAAGAAGCCACAGATAAAAAAAGTAATTGATACTGAGCACAGCCAATGATATGTGAATGACAATTGAATACAAAGACCTGTTGATTTATTTTGATTTTCTGTTTTGCAGAGTGTTAAAGAGGAGGTCTTTTTTGCCAATAATTGGCCATATCTTTTTAAAACACCCAAATAATATATTAGAATGCTATATTTTTGTAACGCTCTCGGTGAGATCTTTTCGATTCTTGAACAAAATATAGTACGTTTTATTATGAAAAATGTAAGTTTGTGCTACTACGTGGTTTCGGAACACCCTGTAGAATCGAAAGTAGTTTCAAAATGTGCTTCCAGTAGCTGTATTAGCTCACACAAAACTTTAAAGTTTTATCTCTTACCACAACGATGTAATCCCCCGATGTCAGAAGATTGCACCACCCTGTATATTCAAGTGATTGTTCAATTAGCAATTAACCCTTGCAGTTAACCCTTGCTTTCGAACAATAATTCCTCACTTTTCGCTCTTAATACATAAATAGCTATTCTTGCTCATTCTTTATAGGAAGCAAATTATTACAATCTTCGACTATTTGAAGTTACGAACAACAATCTATGTCAATGAAAATATGGATATCAATGAGCATACAATATTTTTTATTATATTAGTACACCACCGATGATCTCCATTAAATTAATAGATGGCAAAGAAGCCGCAAAACGGTTTTACTATCACTGATACTTTTGCGGAAATCTTGTTATTGTGTAGTTCGGAAACAATAACTTTCAACCTAACTACGTGCTCGACGCGTTCAATTACTAAATTACTTTTCTTGTTACAAGTGCAATTGAAACCAGCATCCGGAAAATATACCTTCATAACTTGCTCTACTTTAACTTGAAAACAAAATAATTTCCACTGGAGTAGGAAATGGTTAACAAGTACACAATACTTCAATAATGATTTCACAATTTGTTTTTTCAAAGTCAGATTAATAGTATTTAATAAGTTTATTAAAATCCACATTTAACAGCTGCTGCTGCACAGTTCCAACAGTACTCTCCGGTCAAGGTTTGGATTGGTATTATTGACGATTATTTATTAGGTTTATTTCCATTTAGTTAGGAGAATGTTCCTCTTATAATTAAAAGACGTAATCAATCGGGAGTTTTTGAATAACAGTTTTCCAGTCCGTTGGATAGGACAAGGATCCCCACTCCCAAGCCGAGGACACAATCTTCTGGATTTCTATATCAGTTAAAATTACTCGTTTTCCCACCCGTGAATTCACAAGATTTCAAGAATCTGATCATGTCTGTTTGTATAATACAACGTTATTGCTCCTTTAAAAATAATAAAGACCTTGAGCACTCAGAATCTTATTTCATATTTATTCCAAAATTTACAGCAGATCCGATGGTCAAAGATAGGAAAACTGTCAAAGCTGTAGCGGGTCTGTTAACAGGGCATTGTAAGCTCGAAAGGTATTTAAAGATGATGGGATCGACAAACGAAGATATGTGCAGGTTTTGTCAGCTAGAAGAAGAAGCGGTAGAACACATCCTATGTCAGTGCGATAGCCTGCCATTGGTTCAGTCTCCACGCTAATCGACTTTTTTTAAAGAGTCAGGCTGGAGAATTGAATCTAGAGTTTGGAGGACCTCAATAGATCTGAAAAAGTCGCAGTGGAATAGAACAAAAGCCACCTCAAAAAATCTATCTATCTATCTATTCCATATTATTTTGGAAATACCACACTCAATCACCTTTTGTTATTCAGTTTGCTGGTTGATTGATGATGATTGATGATGATTCAATTTATGCCACAAATATACGACATAAGAGGTGTGTACATTCACTTCCTAGTTTTCCATTGATTTAATCTTACATCAAAATATCTACCCCCATAAATAAACCATTCTATCTGGTTAGTACATAATTTTTCCACTCAATTTCCACCCGACACTATTTTATCAATACAATAAGCCCATTCAAAAACAAAGAATTCATAGAGAGTGTACTTGATTATTTATTTAAATCGCCAAGTGAACAATATCAAGGGTTGAAACAAAGGGTCTGGCTTCCAACGGACCAAATTCTGTCAGGTACGTCATTTGGTCGGATAAAAGATCTCGTGGTGTTAAATCATTTAAATCGTGTTGGTGAATGCCTATTGAGTTTCACTCAAACGTTTTAACATAGGCGTACATGCAAGGGCTACTTAAGAGACCATAACATTTAATTTTATTGCTTTCGCTCAAATTAGTTATTTCCTTCAGTTTTGTTAACTATAGTTATTATTATTATTATTAGTATAGCTATTTTTCATTGAAATATTACACAAAATACTTGCTCATGTTTAGTTTTCAAAATCAGAGATCATGAAAGATAAGTAACTGGATCAAGTATGTTATATTCACGGATTTCAACCCAATTCGATTCCTTTTGCTTTGTTTTAAAGATCAATATCAAATAGCGTTAAATTGTAATGATAAAGAATAATTAAATAAATCATTTTAGGTACATAATAGGGAGGCAGCTTTCCTATATTTGCCTGATTCTTGTGTTGTCAAAATCTGCTGGAAAGTCTGGTGAAAGTTTCGTTTATGAAAAGGCATGATATAAATTAATAATAGAACTATAAAAACAGCTTTTCCGTCGACCGTGTATCAACATATGCTATTAACGTTCTCAAAATTAGACAAATTCATACATCAATGACCCCATTAATGCATGATTCACCTACATTACTCAACGATTTTCTGCAGGCAACCCAACGCACATCTGTGGTGTAGGCAACCAAACATACAATGACGTCTTCAAAAAATGAATCCTAGTATAGAATACTTCTAGTTTTTGACTCACCTATCGTTTTATTTTATTATTCTACAAAATTACAATAGTTATTAGTGCTAAGACATCCAAAAAAGAATTTAAGAAAAACGAAAACAGTGACATTTGAACCAGCGACCATCTCTGTGACATTTCAATGTCATTATTTATTATTGACAGTACTTACCTATGGAACAAATAAATATTCTTAGTTTTTAAATATTGAGAAAAACTAATACAATTGATACAGTCGACGGAAAAGCTTTGTAACTAACACGAGTATTAAAAGGGCAATTGACAATCTTGAACATTAACGCACTCGCTCTGCTCGTGCGTACCTTAATTGTTAATGGCCCTCATTAATAAACTTGTTGGTTAAATAACTATAAGCAGCTGCAGAGGAAAATGTCTGTAAAATTCATTTAAATATACAATTATACTAGTGAACGGAGTTGGGAACTATGAACTACGATCAAGTTACCTTCATCAAAGACTAAAGGTAACTGTTACTAGTGGAGCTAAACAAATTAAAAAAGGTCTTCGGGGTAAAACCTTGATATTACTAATTCCAGTCAGAGAAACCTTTTTCTTTATCAATTTATTGATGTTTATAGCCTCTCAAAAGTCTTATCGTTCCGGTTATGGTTACCATAGAGTTAAAGGTGTTCCTTTTGTTAATCAATGAATATTTTTTTTTTTATTATTTTTGTTGGATTGCATAAGGGCACAAAATTGATTGTGGCATCTAGTGATACTTAATACGAAGTGAGGGTCGAACAATGGGAGCGATTTCTAGGACATATTATTATGTACGATGAATTGTAAAATATCGAACAGAAAATTTCATCATTATGTAGTTGTTTACTTCTCAATTTAGGCATATACTGTGATTAATGAGATTTTCACACTCATACCTCTACTTTCAGTAGCATTGTTCACATCCTTGACCCTTCACTATTTGTCCTTTGCATCATTCATCTTCAACAGCAATCTTCACATCAGCGAGTTCATGCTTCAATTTCATATATTTCTTAATATGTCTATACTTTTTGGCCATCAACCATTGCTAAGTACTTACACCTCAAGTGAAGAAGAACGTTGTCTGACTGTGTATACCCTTAGGGCGAGTTGTATCAAACACTTAAACTTGGTTTAATATTAACTGATGCTTAGATTGTGGCTGATTTATGTTTTTATTATCAACAATTACATCAGTCTAAACATCAGTCATCATTAAAACGAGTTTAGGTGTTTGGTACAACTCGCCCTTAAAGAACTTCTGAGTACTTGGCGAATCATATTATAACAGCGTCTTTGGAAAGCTTCTGGTGTTCCGGTTTTAATTCGAATAGAACATCGAGGAATACTTTACTGCATTTTCACATCTCGATTCTCCGACCTCAATCCCATCCAGCATGCTTGAGACCATCTACAAAGTACCTTGAAGTCCAATAAACAGACACAGACATTCCAGGGACTTAGACAGCCTTAACCCCAATTTTGGAGACACATTGATCACTACTTCAACGTACATTCGCTAATTTCCATGAATAAATTAAAATTCGCTTGTTAGAAGTGGAAGAGTTCATTGAATTACAATTTGTAGATCATTTAATTTCATGAAGCTGTTTTCATGGCAGTAAATCATATTTAAAATGCTCCCCGGTGTACAATTTAAACTTTTATTGACATCAGATCTGCTAGTTTTATTCGACATAAATAAAAATGATTCTAACTGATGCATTGCGGTATTTCATAGTGCACCATATGAACTGCTATTTTATATGACGTCACAAAAATAAACATACTCTCTACCGAATATAAATGCAATTCATAAAACTTTAGCACTAAAAGTTGGCCATTAAAACTTTTCAATTTTGTAACATCTCCAGCTAAAAATTAAGTTCATTTTAAACTGCAGTTTAAATGGAAGATAAAAAATTCGTTAATGCTTTCTACTTATTCCGTCTTTAAATGGACATTAAAATTTTTGGATGAATTGAGTTTTGAATATATTCACCCAAAGTTCTATTTATCGAAGTGCATTGTTATTGCATATTTTCCTGTTTTTGTTTCAAAAGCAAAAGTAGATCACAAATCATTTTGATAACACCCTAATGGGCTCATTTACATATATTTTTTATTTTACCATTAGAAAGAGCACATCATTTTGAGGCTCTGTGCAAAATATTAGACGTCAGCGAGACTCCTGAGTCGCCTACAAAAAATTATGAACATCAAACAGCGCTCCTCTCCGAAATTCAGGCGTGACGTCATCGCATATGAAATCTCTCGTTCATAGAGCGAATACCGCGCCGATCGGTTTTCGGTTAAATGACTACTTGGCTATTTTGCTTGTTTATATAATTATTATTATACGTTTTAGCAAACTTTGAACAGTGTTACGTTAGTGAGTTAAGACCGTTTAGGAATAATTTAAACTATTCGACGCAATGGACCAGAGCCAGAGTAAATATTGTGCGGTTTTAGAATGTAAAAGTACTGCGATTGAAATATCTAACAAAACATTTATTTCTATTAATAAGGATGCAAAAAAAAAACGGAAGCAGTGGCAGAAAAGCATTGGAAGACTCGAAGCGTTAATAGTGATAAGTCAACATACTTTGTGTATTTTCAAGATTTCATTTCTCTTCAATCAGAAGTACAGAATCGTTATAAATTACCTTATAAAATACGCAGTGAATCCATATTGAGGGGGTTATTGAAAACCACATGCTTGTATTAATCTAAATTTTCTAAGATACATGGATAATATTGTTCTTATAGCTTGTGGTGATATTATTATTCAAAATTATTTAATAATAGTCAAAAGCGTAATGTTTGTGCACATTTACTTTCATATGCGGTGACGTCATAATCATAGTCTTCGCCCCGCTATGGTATGCTAGTTTAATTGGTTGTATTAGGTGACCGACATATTCTATTGACACGGAATTTTCAGAATCATATTTTTATCCTTAGTACTTTTGTTGAAAGTGATTTAAAAATTTCAGTAAACGAGCCCATTCATATTTTAAATTATTCGAGTTCACCTTCACTGTATTTTGTAGTCACAGCTTTGAAACAAAGGAAATTTTTACGAATAAATTAAACTCTCAAAAATTTTTATCATAGTCCATCGTATCGAAGACGCGGTGACGCCAACGTCACCTACCAGAAATCGCTTAATGCAGCTAAAGATCTTTTCATGAAAATATAAATGGAATTTATGTATTCCGAGCACTTTTCCTGTTTTGTTTGTTCCAGCTTTTCACTTCTACTTTTTTCATTCGTCCGTGGAAAATCTGTATAATCCGTTACAAACCACATACGAATGAACAGTTTCTACACCCTCAACTCCCCATTCAACCTGACGGTCTCCGATAGCTCTTAACTTTCACATAACGACGCCGACGCGTCATTTTGTCAAGAGTTAAAGATCTGTGAGGACATGCCAGTCGTCGTTATCATAGGATATGAGTTTTTAAAATTATCCAGAATATGTTTGAGAACATGTTGGAAGTAATATAATGAGATTATAATTTGAAATATAAAAGAGCATTTTTTTCTACTCAAACCGTTCGTTATTTTTCGACATGAGGTCAATAACCGCAGTTGCGCATTTTACACATAAAAACCCCAAGAAGAGTGACCTTGGTTGCATTTGCAGATGACCTTGCCATATACATAGAACAGGACAACCCAGCTTCTCTGATGAATAATGGGAACAAAACGCTAAATAGTCTTTTTTCTTATTCCTTTGGGAATCAAAATCTTGACAACGGTAGCTGGAACGCTACCGAAACGTCGAAATAAAAAATAAAAAACATTATTGTGGTTTGATTCCCAAAAGAATGAGAAAAAAGAATAAGTAATGCCACAAGGAACTTACAGAAGATACGCTAAATAGTGTTGACACATGGTGGAAAGAGAACAGTCTAGAACTCGCAGCTCATATTGAAGGGACCGCGCGATAGAAAACACATTAAGTTTTAAAGACTCCGTTTTACCGAACACGTTAAAAGAACATGCACCAAGGCAAATGACCGAGTTAGCAAGCTCACAAAAATATTACCCAATATCGGGGGTCCGTCGACTCTGACGCGAGAAGTACTAGTAGGGGTCGTGAACTCCATATTATTGAACGAAAAATACTCATAAGAGCAGGTATTGCATACCGCACAGTATCTGCGGCCGCAATACAAGTGGTATGCGGGATTCCACCCATACACATCCTAACGGACGAACGGAGAAGGCGCCTTGTTAGTAAAGATACCAACACGAGAAACAACGACGTAGAGAGAGACAGGACACTAGAACTATTACAACATGAATGGACCACAGAGCAAGTGAACGGAAAATGGACAAGAGAGTTGATCCCGTGTCACCTTGAGTAAAATGCAGCTTCAGGCAGGTGAACTATTTTACCACACAGCTCCTAACTGGCCATGGATCTTTCAGAGAATACACCTACAAAATAGGAAAATCCACTGACGATCTTTGCATGTGCTGCAAAAAACACAGACGACGCAAACCATACCTTATTCGAATGCATAAGATTCACGTCAGAAAGGGACCGGCTGGAAATAAAGCTGGGGCTGAAAGAAGACAGAAATATATAATAGCCAAAATGCTGGAAAACAGGAAAACATATCTAACAATTCTGAAACATATAACAAACATTATGACAATAAAAGAAAGAGGAGAGAGAATACACCAGAAAAATGTCTAGAAAGACAAACCATCTCTTTTAGATGTGGTACCTTCTGCACTGAATGTAGGATTCCTGGAAGAGTCTAGGTAAACGGGGGTGGAGTGTTTAGTGGGTAGGGCCACGGCCAGTCCTACACTATGTAATGGTCTCAATCAGCTTAGGGTGATTGAATACATCACATGTGCGTAAATTGCATTTCAACCACCCTCTCAAAAAAAAAGAATTGTTAAATTTAATCCCTCCTTGTCGAGCCTCCGATAGCGATGACCTTTTGAACATGGTGTAGGTTCATCTGCCTATTGTCAGTCAATCATAGGGACTAGAGGCTTTTTCCATTTCCATAGACGTGCCTTTCTCATGTGCCACGTGCCTTTTGAGGGCTCACTCCTTAGGGATGTTTTGTTTCTTCCTCCTTGACCTCTATTATCTCCAAACTGGCAGCTGCTTTTTAGCCTGTTCTGGGAATTGTTTTCCCTTGACCCAGAGTTTCATTATCCCTAGGTTGAGGTAGGAAGACGAATCTATTTTTGGTGCTTTCCAAGGGATTCACTATCCGTGTTTGGCCTTTATCTATTGGGGTTCTACCTATCACCGTCCATCGGTTGGTATTTATTTGCGATTTAGTGCCTTCGCAGGATTTTATCCATTTTTTGTTTTTGCACTCTGTCCGGGATGTAGTAGTGAAGGCCATAGCCCCTCTTCCCCACACCCTGAGGACTACGATTCCCTTTCCGCCAGTCGGTACTTGTTCGACTTGCGACAATATTTAAAGGGACTTGAAAAGGTGGAACAGTTAGCGAGTAATGAGATAACGGGAGAATACTTGAAGTGTCTCAAGAGATGTGTATTGTTGTAAACAAACTCCGGTTGTTACAATGGGTGTCAGATCTCCCATTGGACCAAGGCTTTTACGCAGGATATGAATTTGGAGAAGTTCAAAGCAGAAAATTATTTTCATTAGAAAAAGACGGAGGGCGATATTTTAGTGTAGTTAGACCAATACAATTTTTGTTTATACTCAGGAATATATTTTCTGCTCGACTAAATAATTGACAATGTTCAATTTCTACCAAGCTTTTACGTTCGATTGTGTTTCTATAAATAAAAAACAATATGCACCCCCTGGTCTACAATGTAAGCGCTCAAGAATTTCCATGTCAACCGCATCTGTTGTGAACAGTTAATAATACGTTAAAGAGATATAATGAGCAGTAGAAATAGAAGCCATTTAGCTTGCTAATTTACATTGTAATTAACTTTAGCTGAGACGTTGGGGTTTCATTAATGTTCTAGAATGATTTGAATATAGGGACCTATTTTCTTCTGAAAAAGCACTAACGCAGAGATTACAGACAGCCTCTCGGTGTATATTTCTCCAGTTTAAAGTCGCTGGTGATTAATATATTATACAGATAACACTGCTTCGGATACCCTTACATCGATTAATCGGATCTTTGGAACAACATTGTTTACTACGTAATCTTTCAATTTCATTTTTAGAAATCCAATTTATATTTATAATAACATCTTCACCAAAAGTTACCAGTTTTCATGTTTCAACGGTCAAGTTAGGAATTTGACAGAAGTAATGATTATAAATTCTGGTTATTCATTGACAGCTCTAAGACAAATTCACCTCTTTATAAGATTATTGACTCTAGCTTGGTTTTGAGGAAATGGAAGAATCAATTAGTTAGAACGTGAAAGTTCGGCAGATACTTTGGCTGGCCGGGAATTATTTGCGGCAAAAATTAGGCACGTTTTTTTTCACATCATTTATTTACCATTGGTTGAATGACGTCAGTCTCCGCTGCAACATGTTAGAGTCATCAGTGGCACATAAAAAAAGCGGTTGTTGTTTAAATCATCTGACCACTGACAATCTATTTCTGAGTTGATTGTTGTTATTTGCAGAAATTTATGAAATTAATGAAGATACTTTGAAAAGTGTTGTAGTTATTTTAGCTTCCAGATCTCGGAATAGCAGCTCATCTGATAGTTTCACTTGAAATTTTTTCAATTTCTGACGCTGTTAATAGCGCTGTCAATACCTTGTTACCGCATTTTAAATTTATTTTTATTAATTCGTCCATTTCTTTGGCCTCTTCAAAAAATCTTTAGTTCACCAAATTCATCCACCACCTCCATACAACGGTGGAGTGGTTTGCAATTTTGGTTGACGCAACAGCAATAAATGAACGCGTCATTTCTTCAATCTATAATCCACCAGTTGGTCGATTGGTGGATCTACTGGTGAGTAAAAGAACGTGCCTATAGTAAAGAACTATAACATTTTTAACAATAGAATGTGAAATTTACAGTGAGCCACGGAACAAAAAAACGCCGTTCCGTCTTCACTTCATTTTTCTTAAATACAGACCTGCAATTTTTATTGCAATCTTTTTCAGGTTTTGTATAGATATAACTTACTTGACGATTATACTACGTTTCGTATCTGAAAAATCATCATCTTTTTTGTTGGCTCTCCTTTATCAAAGTCAATTTAATAGCTTTGAATATTGAGCATTGAATAAAAACAAGAATTGCGCTGTGGAAATTTCGAGCCTTTCATAAAAATATACTTATTCCAATTTATTGGTGCAAACTAATACAATTAGGACAACCGTGTACCGAAGAATAAAATTGTTAAAGGAGCTTTATTAAAGAGTTCAATTTGCGTTTGCTTTGTGTCCCTTCGAGTTACATTTTACACTTCGTGTACGATTTAGATAAAGATAATTATCGAATGGCTTTGAAGTGAGCTAGAGAACAGAGTTAGCACAAATCAGATAAAGGAGAGCTTGGTAACGGTTATACAGAAGTCCAAAGTGGGTGACCGTTTTCTCGCTCTCTGTTCACGAGTTTCTTTTTTGAGATCAATGGAAAAATATCTAATTTGTGGAATTAGAAAGAGGCCGTTGCAGACTCGACTGTCGAAAAGGTTTATTCAATCTTGATAGGGTTTGGTAAAAAAAGACCGTGTGGTATGCTACAACGATTGGAATAAATTGCTTATTAGGTTGAATGAAAATCACCTTTGCTATTGAACTTTTGGAAATTACCGTAGGACTTCATTGTAATTTAAATAAGTAGTTACACGTATAATGCTTGCAAGTATTTTGGAGATAAACTTATTATTGAGATACATTTTTATGTGAAATATAATCTAAGACTCTTGCAAACTTAATGAGATGCCAATTGGGTGTTCTGGTCCAGTATAACAATCCACTACACTTTTAAAATGATATCTCAATAAGAGTGGACTAGTAAAACGTATATAAATGATAAAAATGTGTATTAAGAGAACTAGAGTCAATTGCAACAAAATAATGCTTGGGCTAAGTATTTTATATGTGTCTAAATTGATTCCAAAGAATATAAACTTGTTGGGTTATGTTGTCATCATTGTATAAGTAAAATATACAGAGTTCGGCAAAAGTCCGGGACCGGACAAATATCACAGAAAATATAAATTTTGTGAGAAATCTTTTTATACAACAAAATTCACTCCAACCTGAAATATAATTTAAAAATATTTGGAAATATACAGGGTGTTCCAATTAAGTGTGGCGTGTGGTTATATATTTTCTCATGGAATACTCTATATTTTATTGCATTTTCTGATTGCCCCTGAAAAGTATAGTATTCCTTCATAATAGTTCCCTATACCTAAATACAGACGGTTCCGAGTTATGCTGACTTTTTAAAAATGTGAACATTTCGAAAAAAGTTCATAGCTCATTGATATAAGAGATTCTAGCAAATCTTCTCTTACATCTAAATAGTTAGACATTCGTTGAATGTATTCCACGATTGAGTACCAAATATCTCTTTACAGGGTGTTCAGAATTTTCAGTTTCACTATTAGATCATTCAATGTGCAGTATCGGGCTTATTTTAAATGGATCACCCTGTATTTCAATGATTCATCATATTATAAAAGATTTCGTCTTTCGAATGGTATTAGGGTGTCCTATACCTAGGTATTATACTTTTCGTGAAATTTACAATTCTCTTAAATTGTATGCTAAATGGATTTTAAAATATCTGCAATTCTCTCTAAATTTCAAACTAATGATCTTGGTATAGTTGTAAGAAACCAAATAGATCAATTTTCAATCCTCCAGAAAATATAGGGTTTTGCTATCCTATACCGAGTGGTTCAAAAGATATAGCCACCCTTACAGAAAAATCACTATCCACTTAGAGACATTTTATGAAATAGCAAAAAACAAAAAAGTTTCACACAATACGAGTGTTATGTTGAAGATTGGTTTAATTATTATTATTCAGACCATTGAAATACAACATGAATAAAAACGGAACTAACAACTAAAAGTAATAAATAATAAAACTTTTTGTTATTTCATAAAATGTCTAAGTGGATACTGATTTTTTTGTTAGAGTGGCTATATCTTTTTAACCACTCGGTATAGCAAAATCCTATATTTTCTGGAGGCTTGAAACGTGATCTATTTAGTTTCTAACAACAACTATGCCAAGATCATTAGTTTGAAATTTAGAGAGAATTGCAGATGTTTTAAAATCGATTTAGCATACAATTTAAAAAAATTGTAAATTGCACGAAAAGTATAATACCTAGGTATAGGACACCCTCACACCATTCGAAAGAGGACAATTTTTTTGAATATGATGAATCCTTAAAATACATGATGTTCCATTCAAAATAAGCCTGATACTGCACATTGAATGATCTAATAATGAATTTGAAAATTCTGAACACCCTGTAAAGAGATATTTGGTATTCAATTGTGGAATACATTCAACGAATGTCTAACTATTTAGATGTAAGAGAAAATTTGCTAGAATCTGTTATATTAATGAGTTATTAATTTTTTTCGAAATGTTCACATTTTTAAGAAAGTCAACATAACTCGGAAACCTCTGTATTCTGGTATAGGGAAATGGTGAGCTTGGAAATGAATGGATTGGTTTTTCCACCTAGTCCGTGGATGTCGAGAACAATGAAGATACAGACATATTTCAGTACATTACGCTCCGATTACCGACAATGGAAAATGAGAAAATAAAAAATAGCACAACGATTTTACAGTTTTTCCGATTTTTCATCGTCATCTGCTTATTCTTCAGTATTAACTAGTTTGGCTTTATTCGAGACCGACATTTGTCCTAAACTGTATTCACCTGTCAATTCCGGCATTAAATGCATCGCATGTTTCGTGCTACAGAGTAATTTCACGGTAAACCAACCACAATTTATGCAATTTAAAGTGGATACCGCGTCCGCAGAGCGGCGCATAGTTTTTGACAGAATCACCAGGATCGTATAAATAAATGGCAGTTTCGAGGGTTGATGTCGAAACTGCGAACAAAAATCGTGTTCGCTTACTAATTTTGTTAATTTAGGGTGAATGTGCGGCTCCAAGTACAGGATGAAACTGTTTGATATGGGAATTAGATTGGTGTCAAAAATGTCTAGGCTGGTGCAACTCAGGAAACTCAAAATATATATACAGCGGTAATTAATCCTGGATTTACTCTTATGAACTCGAAAATAAACGAAAGTCGACTGTTTTGGTGTTACAAGATAAACCAAAACCGACGAGAGTTATCCTTTCTCAAAGTGTTTCCAAAAAGACGGCTGCTGATTGACACATATCGATTTGTTTGCCGGTTGTAATTGCTGAGTCTCGAAAAACCAGCCCCAGTGAAGAATATTCTTTCACCAAGACAATGCAAGTTTCCAAACAGCTCGGAATACAGTACCCAGATGCAGGGACCCGGACCGAAACCGTAATTAACCGAGAACCGGACCGGAACAGTTATCTTTTGGTGGACCGAAACCGTAACCGGAACCCATATTTATGATTTTTCATGTACCGGAATCGAAACCGAAACCGATTAATATTTAATCGGTTAAATCGGTTTTTTGGGGTTTTTATAATTATTGCTTAAGAAATAAATGAGAAAAAAAATAAGGCCAAATGTCACGATTCAGAGTTATTGAAAAAAGATGATTTTATAACCTCAAAAGAATCGTTATTTCGTCAGTTTCGTGTATGTCATGTGTGTGTAGATTTCCCTTCACAATGGGGCGTATTATCACAAATTGGGCTCACGAATATTTTACGTTTATTTCAATTGAAAGTAAATCTGTTTGTAAATTGTGTAAATTGTCCTTAAAAGTAAGCTAGATATTTTTTATGTATTAACCATTATTTTGGTACACTGCCTGGCTACTACTAGTTTTATGATGATAAAATGAAATTATAAGAACCTTTGAAAATTGCCGGGTCACCATGGAACTAATCTTAAAAAACATCTTTTGCGATTTCACAATTTTGAGGAAGAAAATAGTGTGTAGTACTTTTCAAAAATACCCTGTATATCTGTTGGATAGCTTCTAATAGTCTCGTAATATTTAGCATAGATAACAAACTAATTGACTGTTAACAGTTATTTTTTTGACAAGTTATCAAAAATTTTCTACTGCAAAAACCGAAAAAAACCGTTGTGTACCGAAATAAAATTTCAGAACCGGACCGAAATTATTCTTCAGAACCGATACCGGAACTGAAACCGAAATTACTTCATAGGCTGGACCGAAACCGGAATCGAAACCCTTATTTCCTTTCGGTCCGGGTCCTTGCCCAGATGATGTAGCGAGTGCTTCCAGAATTAGAGAATACAAAATACAATATATTTGAAAAAATGTGTAAATTGCAAGTAAATTATTGACAATTGTTTCGATAAATATATCATCGTCAGAATGACAATTGTCAATAATTTACTTGCAATTTACACATTTTTACAAATATATTGTGGAGTCATTTAGAAACAGTTAGTTTCATTTAAAACCATATGATGAGTAGATTCCACGAAGTGAGGGTTTATACAGTTAACTCAAATACAAATAGTGTTTGAATGTGTTTTGTTTCCCTAGTTTCATATGCGAAACATAAAAGGCAACCCTCGTATGAGGGTGTTTGTAGCGGCTCCCCACTGATGTTTGTAGTGGCTCGCCACTGATGTATATTGACTTATTTTCTGCTTGACCAGAAGTTCAGGTGTAAATAATATATAGCTTGTTAACCCTATTCGTTTAACTTTTGCAATATTAATTAAGCGAGTAATTTTAATTACTACTCTTGATGAACATATAGTACAAGCTCTGTACGTATTCTATTTGAACTGTCTTGATACAGTGCATCAAAGACCGCATTTCCCCCATTACCGGCTGTGCGTCTACCAAAGCGGTTATCCGGGTGAATTAACCCGTTACTGGTTACCCAATCAAAGAATTTATGTTGTATTGGGAAACGTTAATCCATGCTAAATAAACTGCCCAATATTTATTGGAGTTTCTTTGGTTTTCGGTACTGAACTAATTAAAATTAATGGACTAACTAATACATATACTTGACAGGGTAACAGAATTAGATACGTTTTGTTGGTTAGTTATTTTGATTAAATTTTAATGATCTAAACTCTATTATGTTGGTATTTAGCATCGCATAATTTACTATGAGTTGAATTAGGTAAATCTGTGTAGAATATGAAGTTATAATTAATAATCAATTTAGGTTTGGTTTGTTGGTGAATACGTTAGCTGAATTAT
>CAJUYH010007574.1:0-17242 GCA_910591685.1 Galerucella tenella | reverse complement strand
TGAATTTGGATAAATTGTTGTCAGTTTTGAAGCAAATATTCAAGTCTGAAGTTTCTGAAAATGATTTTATTTTTAAGGATGGTATTCCAAAGTAAGTTAAGCTTTTAAATTGGTTATTTTTATTTTTACATTACTTCCAGAAGCTATAACTCCAGAGCGGGTTAAGTTATCGGCTTCAAATTTTTGCTGTGCAATATGTTTGAGTACTAGTTTTTGTTTACCATGTTGCCATTTCAAAAATTTGTCTACATTCTACGTAAAGAATTAATGACAATACCTATCACTTTTTCCAAATTCATGTTGTAATAACTTTGTCGTTAATAGAAATTTTTTCATAGAATTTTGGTTATTTACATTTGTGATGATACTGAATCCAGTTGTATAGTCACATTTGAGAAAAACATTGCCTATTGTACCGGGTGGTCCAATAAGCCGATCTCTCGGCTATATATCAAAAACTAATCATGTTATAACTTTCGGAGAAAAAATTCCTCATGAAAAGTGGACAAGGGAAATTGCTGGAAATTACTTTCAAGTTTCTAGGTTAACCGCTAGGGGGCGTAACATGGAAAGAAAAATTTAAAAACCAGTTTTTTGTGAAATATGCCCAATTATACCCAGTGTTAAATAAGTAAACTAAAAAAAGGCCTAAATGTCGCACAAATTTGTTCAAGTACTTTTTATTCTATTTTTCCAAATAAATGGTGGAGGAAAGTGGGAAAGTGTTTGTGGATAAATACCTATAACTTTGGTTTGAATCAACCGATATCAACGAAATTAGTGTCAATAGAAAGAGTGTAGATGAATCAATTACATCTACTATGAAACAATGGCATTTAGTTTTAATTGTCATAGATAGAGGGTACTTTTGAATGGAAAAAATTAAAATTTGTTTTCCTTAAGAATGTTTAATGGAAACACCTAATTATTGTGAATTATGATGGAACTAAATTGTTTACGTGAGCCCCAGTGCTTTGGTTTGTTCTAGATCAATTGGTGAACCAGATGTTATTTCCAAAATTACCTTGTGATCACTCGTTCAGTGAATTTGTTATACTGTTATACTGTGTAATTACTTCTCATTGTTTCTGTCTTCATGCAAATTTGTAGGTCACATTGGTTGGTTGGACCACAGACAATTAGGAATAATAACATTCGTGGTGCATCTGTCAAAGTGATAAAACATTTCTATTCGTGTATTCAATTCAAAAACGCTTTTTAAAATAAATAATTCATTTTTAATGATGAGACTGAAGTACCTACTCTCGTTTATTGATGTTACTTTCACGATCATAATGATCCAATAAAAATAGCATTATAATTCCAATATTATAGCGAAGAAGAAGTACAACAATGTACACGTTATACTTATTCCTGAACAAAAAGTCTCAGCATGATCCTAAATCGCGGAGGCGAAGGAATACAGATAAGAAAAGGTCTTTATCTATTTAGTCCGTGTATAAACAGAGCTTATTTGGAGGAATCGTCTAATTAAAATGCCTCAGTTACAGAAGCGTGCAACTTTTTGCGCTCTCCTCGTTATGCTACACATTGTGTTAACATGTTTCTTGTCATTAAATTACGATTAGCCTGAAAAACCTCGGAATACGTTCGGTCGAGTTTCTGCAGTTTCATCACTGAAAACATAATTAAATAGATGGCGCGTTCATGCAAGCTTTTTATGAAGATCCGATAAATAATTTAACAATGTGGACAGTTTGAAATGGAATGAATTAATCGAAACAAAAAGGTATAGAAAACCAAAGAATAAATTGAAAAAATAATGAAAGGAATCAAAAGCTACAGTGAAATTATTAACAACTCTTTTTTGGTTTTGGCTTCATGGATTGAAAGTCTTGTATATTCAATTATAGACATGCATAATATTGGTACCATGTAGGCAATATTAGGATCAGATGCAGAAATTATATCAGGTTCATGGGATGTGGAATTATTGGAACTTCCTCTCCGCACATCACCTATTTATATTTCACCAAGCGAAGTCAGTTTCTCAAAAATAGTTATTTGTATGCCTAGGCCGCGAAATACCTTAATACCGAAAGAGCAGTTATCGCCGAGGCCGCATGCTGCCGAGGCAAGATAATCATGAGGTCGTCAAAAAGTTTCGCGGCCATGGCATACACACTATTTTCCGTGCAATCGTTTAAATTATTAAACTAGATAATTGTGTATATAGTATATTAAAGTATAAGAGGATATTAAGGTCTAAGGTCTTTAAGACACGCGCGATTTTTCGAGCACGACGGCGAAACCGGAGTGCTCGAAATAGAGCAAGTGTTTTAAAGACCAGTTATCCACGAATACTTTACGCTTTTTTGTTATCTATTATTATTGTATTGGTTTTTAGACCCCCCTATCCTACATATACCTATAGTGATACATAAAAACATACTTACACATATAATTTCTATAACAATATAGAAAATAAAAATCATTTGGTTAAACAATAGCTCATTATTTTTAATAATGGATGGTACTCACTCCAAAAAACAGAAGCTAAAACTTATATATTTTTCACAATATTTGTTAAGCTGTTGAATTAACTTAAACAATTCATATATTGAGTTGAACAATTAAAACTTTGTCGAAACAAGTAATAAAAATAAACAATTATTATTTGAGATTCTTTGGTTTTACTTTCTTGCGTGTAGTTAACACTTAATTTACATTTTTTGAACAATTTTCTCAGTGTTACTTGATCCGTTATTTGTCAATGTCAGTTTGAAGGTCACGAAATTTTGCCCCCAAAACATCAAAGGATTCACGCCGGCTTTCGTTTCTTGTTTGGCTAGTGTATTTTGTGGTCTTAGTAGTATTTTAGAAATGTCAAATTTGGAAGTAATTTTTAAATTTGGAAGTGGCGTTTGGTTCCACAGCCGTTGCTATGGGTAACGGCCGCGAAATACTGACCTCGCGTGCAATTGCACGAAATAGTTTTTTGTATACTAAGGCCGCAAAATGCTTTTTCGCGTTCCGAGAGAGAGATTATCGCCGAGGCCGCTCCGGCCGAGGCAAGATAATCTCGAGGTCGCGAAAACATTTCGCTGCCATAGTATACACAATATTTTTCGTGCAACCGTGAAAATTACATAATTTCAATAAACATTATGTCTCTTTAGAAAAGACAGTTAGTTTTTGGTTCGAAATACATTGTTATTGTCATATTTCAGAAATGTCAAATGCTGTAGTGGCGTTCAGTTTGCCGGCAGTCACTATGGGAACGGCCGTAAAAATTTTTGTCGGCCGTCACTCTGGGTAACGGCCGCAAAATATCATTATCTGGGTAACGGCCGCTTGTTTTGCGTCCGGTTGCACGAAAATAATATTGTTTGGAGAAATTTTTTAAATATTTTGGAAAGCCAATCTCGATAAAATATGCCAGAACTTTAAAAGTCCTCTTGCTATTCCGGTTTTGATGTTTGTCTAGCAAAACGTAACGACTGCCACTCTAGTTCATTAAAACCTCCTGCTTCTTTTTTTTTCCTTTTCACTGACATCCAGATCGTAGCGGTCAGAAATGCAGACCACGGAGAGTTAAGACTGAAGGGAAAATTTTCCACATTTTCATACCAATTTCTACGTTTGACGGTAAGAGCTTTCAAAGCCGCTTGCTGCAAGCAGTTTTCTCAAATCCCTCCACACATAAGAAGTAGATAGCATAAATTTCCGACTGAAATGCAGTTGGGTGGGCTCTCATGAAGCCTGGGCCAACAGCTTTCTGCTCGATGCAGGACCAAGTTATATCTATTTAGACTAAGAACTGTATAAAGTGGAACGTAGTTCACTGTTGAATACTGTGTGTTCCAGCAATCTGCTACGCTCTATATAAACCTGATTTGTGTATTCAAAAATATACTTAATTTCTATTATTCTTGGATTGCTGCAAAGAAGTCTTTGAAACTTTAAAACGGTATAACCCCTTAACTCAGTAACAAAAAAGTAGAGAGGAGTTGAAAAATAAAAGCTTTTATGTAAACGGCCGTTTCGGAAGAGAAAAGACGTGCTGTGCATCACAAGTATCTTTCGCTTGATTAATAGTATTGACGACGAATGTGGTAGAATAAATGTCAATGGATTTACGAGTTGCGTTGTGAGTAATTTCCACTTAGTTTATTGCTCAAACAAATGACGTACCATATATTATCCCAGAATAGATTGTAGCTGTTCTTCCAGGCCCGATTATAAATATATAAAAAGAATGTCATTTATTTCCGATTCTGTCATGATTATTTATAGTCTTCACCTTTCCAACCAAACAATCACTTATTTCATTAAGACATCTAATATTTTGTTAGGAATTGATGATACTTTCATAAAACCGGAGACTTTACTTTTTCATTTCCAGCCTTAGTTTATCTGTATCCCATGAATATTATGTGTGCCAGACATGGGAGTTATTCCGTACTACTTCCTCCAGGAAAGTATATATATATATAATTAAAAACCATTTTCATGCCCGAATGTGTAAGGGTAGAGGTATCTATATCTGAATATTTTATTCGTAGATCGAATTGGTCCATTTCTCCCCATTTTTTGCCATCCTCTTTGCTTCTTCCCATTTTATATTTCTTCCTTCCAGTATCTCTGCAACTTCTTGGTTCCAAGTTTTCTTAGGTCTTCCTCTCTTCCTTTTTGTTTTTACTCGGGCTCCCCACACATCTCCGACTGGTATGTTGCTCATTCTTGTTAAGTGTCCAAACCACTTGAGCTTTTTTTATCTAATAATTCAAGTATTGGTTCTACTTCCAGTTCCTTCCTCACATCCTCGTTTCCTATCCGATCTCTTCGTGTTATACCCTTCACTCTCCGCAAATATTTCATTTTCATTGCTTCGATTCGACTTTTTGACTTCTGTGACAGTATCCAGCTTTCGCTTCCATAAGTAAGGATTGGCCGATAATCTGTTTTATTCACTTTGATTTTGGTTTTTGCACTGATTTCCTTTTTTCCTATGAATGATTTTGATAATGAGTGATACAGTTTTGATGCATTGGTGATTCTTCCATTTATTTCAATATCTTAATTCCCGTTTTTATTTATCTTTATAACAAGGTATTTAAATACGTCTACCTGCTCGATTTCTTCTTAATGTATCCTTAAATGAGTTTCTTTATCCTCTGATTCAGTGGTCATCACTTTTGTTTTCTGTATGTTTATTTTCAAGTTTTTCCTATTTAGTTCTTCTTCCCATATTTTTAAATTTTTTCGCAAATCCTTTTCGCTGGGTGCACAAATCATTAGGTCATCTGCAAACGCACACTCAGACAATGTTATTAGTTTTAACCTGTTGTATCCTATATACATCTTTTTAGTGTACGTTTTTGTTGCCCTAATGATGTCATCCATCACAATAATAAACAATAGAGGACTCAGTACTCCACCTTGTCCAAGTCCGTCTTGACTCTGAATCTGAATATATCGGATTCAAGGTTATGTCTCCTGACGTAGCTGAAATTTTGGTTGTACAGACTCCTCATTCGTGTGATTAGACTCTTTGGAACTGACCTTTGTTCTAGGCTACTACATACTGTTTTTTGTGGCACACTATCGAAAGCTTTTTCAAGGTCCAAGAAAGCCATATAAATTTCTTTTGTTTGTGTTTTTTCTATCATTTGTTTTATCGTGAAAATGTGGTCTTGGGTACTGTGCCGTTTCCTAAATCCGCTTTGTGAACCATCCAGCTCTATTAAGGATCTTAATCTCTCTTCCAATATGCTTTCATATAACTTGGAAACTACGCTCAATAATGTAATACCTCGATAATTAGTACATTCTGTCGTGTCACCTTTTTTTATGTATAGGCATTATTATTCCTATGCTCCAGTCGTTGGGCACCTGAGCGGAGAGTACAAATATTAAATGGGCTCCGTCGTCTAGGAGAAAATACAAACAAAAGATAGGACTTTGATAATGGTTTCCTTCTGTTTGTGGACACCTAATAAGAAATTAGAAAAATGTAATCCATCTTCTCTAAATTTACTTCAGGAGAATCTGCATTAGTTGCATTTTTTCCGAATTGTTTCATTTCCATTTTGAATAAATATCTATACATTCAGCATTAGCTAATCCAATAGTGTCCACATCCCCTAAAATAGCCAACGGCATTTCAAAATAGTATTTGCAGTAACTAACCAAGCTGCAACCAAATAAAAGCAATTGTCGCTCTTTGAAGGTATGGAACAGCCAGGAAATTCAATTCAAATCCCCGTATTTTAAATCAAGTCACATAAAAGTTACATTCTAGTTTGTACTTTCAATTGGATCATTTCAACTAAGCACAGGCCGAGGCAACTGGTGAATAGCATGCATGTACTTGAAAAAAAGTGGTCAGTTGACGCACATATTTGGTATCTTGTATAAAATAGTACCTATGCAGCTATACATAACTTTTCCGCGACAACTAAACAGGAGCTGATAGCTAGTAAAATAAAAAAGAGACAACTCAGCTGGTATGGTCATATGGTGAGAATCGAACTGAGAAAATAATGGAGATTGGGAAACCAATCAAAAAACAAAGGAGTAGGCCTAGGAGGTAATTTAGACCAAATACAAAAGATGGGTCTAGAAAGAGGAAAGACCATAGCAAAAATGAAAAACAAGAGACAGAAAGACATGGAAGAAATTGGTACAGGACATGGAATCCACATCCGATGCCTGAAAGGGCAAAAGGATCTAGGAAAGAAGAGAAAATATAGAATAGTATGCAACTACATAAAATTTTTCCACGGGTGTCAAATTTGAGTAAATAAAATGGAATAAATATAAAATTTATAATATATTACGAAAGGCATTCGCATTGTCGATAATAATACAACAAGTGTGTTAATGATTATGGAAATACACTCGCGCTTACGCGCTCGTGCTGTTTCCAAACAACAATTTGTTTCGAAAAAGAGAAGAAATTTTAGATAATCATTAATTACACGAATTGCATTTGTCAAGATTATTTCTCGATACAATGATTCTGACGTTTCTTTAATAACTTGACATTTTATGTCAGTCACTAGATTTTTAATATCGAATAAAACAACTGATGACAACGAGAAACACACAGATAGGAAAATTGCATGTATCCAATCAGGTGCCGAAATACAAAATCGAAAACATGAGGTTTTCAGATATCAATCCTCATATTTAAACCAATCGAAGGCGCGTATTTTGTATTGAGTGAAATAATCATCATAATAAAAAAAATGCGAGCTCAAGCCACAGCTTAAATAACAAATCAAATGTGGGCTATGCGTGAGTAAAGTTCACCAGTAAAATAACGACCTATTTCGCGCGATCGTTAATATTTCATATAGCTGGGCCATACGAACGTGCTCTGCGATCTCTTTCAAACGAAAAATGAGGAAAAAGTGTTGAGAATCGTGAAACCAAGTGATATAATCGGTTTTCTGCGTGTAGGAGTTTTTCGATAATAATCAAAGATTGATTAAAATTTCAAAACTCACGGAATGTCCCATCACGTCTGCAAATCCTACTTTAATGAAGATTTAAACAAACTTACGTCTTCTGAACGATAATAAAAAAGTTGATATAAAAACCTTTTTAAAATTTGAGTTTTCATTGCGAAATACTTTCCGAACTTTTAAAAATTGTATTAAGCAAGTAATAAAATTTGTGCCTCGAAAATCTGGTTAAGCATTTTTCAAATTTGAATTAATCATATTTGTTAAGTTTATTTACAAATTTTGGCTTCGTATGATGCGTCTGAAATATGTAAATCAATCAAAAGTTCTTAATGTTCGGGAATGTTAATTATATTTCAGAAGAAAAATATCATTTAGATAGCAGAAAGTTTTTTGGAGATTTTTGATTGATGCAGATTGAGGATAATTTTGATATTATTATGACTGTATGACTGTAATTCAAGTAATTGGATTCGATTTTCCTGTAAAACGTGGAAGTACAACATCTCAATAAGACACCCAGTAGACAAATTACGTAGTAATATTCGACAGGGGTCGGAAAATTTGCTTCAAATTAACAGATTAAGGATACTTTTGATATGACTGTCACCTTAAATTTTATAATCGCTGCCATTATTGTTGGATTCAATCGAAACATCAGATGAACTGGAGCCACGTACCAAAGCAGAAACACAGCAAACTCCTGGCCAGGAAACCCTTGGAGTAGCTCACTAACGAGATATGAAGGGATTAGGAATGACACATCGGTATAAATAGTGATGAACCTCTCCGTCGGTGGTGCATGGAAAAGGAGGAAACAACCTTACCCATCATCTTCGAATGTGATGCCCTGTATCACTGGAGTTATAGACTCCAGAGAAAGGAAAGCACAGGAAGTTTAAAGACTTGGCTGTCAAGGACGCAAACTTCTGACTGGTGTTGCCGAACCTACCAATCAATTGATATCAAAGGACTTTTCAGATACATTTTTTGAGTGTTAACTTTATTATGTGCTTCTCCATAACATGGAAAATCTTGACAAATTGATCTAGGCACTGTAACAAAAGATAACCTGCATAACCTGGGGCTAACCATGGAGAAGTCTGTACTAGTATTGCATCCAGTTAACATCGTGATTTTGCCCAGGCCTGAATAGATTTATTATAAATCTACATTCTATGCTTCATTTCGGCACTAGTTAACATCTATTGTAGTTGCTGCATCCTATAGGATGTTTCAAGAGCCACGATAAGTTTGTTAATCTATACCGACTTTGGAAATCTAAATACCAATTCATTTTTTAGCATATAAACTATCCAATATCCAATATTTAGTGATAGTGAAATTAAAATACTATTACAGCTGAGATAGTAATACTCTTAAGGTGAGCTACAGTGGAGAAAATATTCAACTTACTCTCGAGAGTTTCTTGGAATTGGAGAAAATGTCTTAACTATGGAGTCAAGTTGAAAAATAACAGACCACATACTGCGCAAAAAGTGTGTAACGTTCTAAAAAATTTTTCTCGAGGAAAATGAAGCTTTCGCAGTCTGTAGATTGGAGGTAGACCGTTTGAATGGATTTGCCTCAACAAAACTATCAACAATATCAAACCTAACTGTGAAAGCCACATCTTATTGTCCAGAATCGCTTAAAAGGTATTCGCTTAAAAGGTATGAGCTTATTGCAAAATGAGACACTCTAAATATGATTTCGTTATGTTTTGTCCAAGCTTCTAAGTTATGTGCATGAGTTTCAGTCGTTTAGAGGAAACATTAACTGTAAAAATATGAAATAATTTATTAATATCGTAATGAAAAGTACACGCTGGTGAATTTATATTAAGTTCAACTTAGAATGAACCGAATATCCATTACAAACTATGAAGTTTCAAACTACTTTGCTACATAAATATGTAAAATGCACTTAAGCTTTATCAAAAATCATTCAAAACAGTATATTTTAGTATTAGGAATACTTCTTTGAACTCAAGAGATTATTCGAAACTATTTTCATTTCTAGAGTATATTTTATACGCTTTTCACTAGCTGAGAAATGTTTACGTATTTTCCGTAAAATTGGTAATAAAGGCTAGTTATTATCGAATTCTTTGCTCTTATTTATATAACATTTTTGTAAATCGGAATTGAGAAGTTGAAGCTATTATAGAGTGATTGGATTCATCAATTTAATAATTGAAATGTAATTCAAAGTAATTGGACTCGATTTTTCTGTGAAACGTGTAAGTACAACATCTAATAAGACACCCAGTAGACAAATTACGTGTAATATTTGATAGCAGCAATTATTTATTGTAATGGAAATAATTTCTGCTCACATTGAATTGAATTAGTAGGTAGTTTTTAAGCAATTTTTAAAATTGTTTTTGTTAATGCTTTGTTTGCATGGCATAATTCAATGAAGGCGGTCGGAAAATTTGCTCCAAGGTAAATTGACATAATCCACTTTGTTGACAATAACAAATGAGGTGGTTAAGATAAAATGACCAGCTGTTTGTTTTATCAGACGCTCTTGTATTCGGACTACATCGTTATTTTGAAAAGAGATATAGCAGTAATTCCAGAACATAAATCAATTACCCTCTATTGATTGGTTGTTATTCTTTGATTTTCGCACTCCAACTATTCATATTATGTAGTTGCATAAGTTCAATCTTTCCATTGATAATTCTAAAAAATGGAAAAACATTAAATACAATGAAAACGCTAAAAAATCACATTATCATTTCACATAACCTCAACATTTCTACGAATTCAAAATGTGTTCTTTTCATTTTAATGTGAGTAGTATGTTTTCAAAAAAATGAATCCTTCTTATTGAAAACTTCCCAATCAAAAACTTGAGATATAAATGCTGCAACAAATTCAATATTCTGAAAAGGTAGTATAGACCAATTACTTACAGCAAGTAAGATAGTGAGATAGAGCTTATAGTGAAGCATTTTGCGACGTATACGCATTGGTGCTGCTTACTAGTGATTTTATAGACAACTGTACACTATACACGAGATGTCTTGCCGGCCGGTTCAAACGCAGCCAGTTATTTAGTAGAGTGAAGAAATTCAGTCGAGTGTGTTTACTGTCCACACAAGTCAAGTTAATTAGTAGAGTTTGCTCAATCAAGTCGAGTCAAAACAATCGTTTACACGGAGCCGTGATTAGTCGATTAGCAGCAAGTCAAGTACCAGTAGTGGGAAAATGTAGATCTTATGTTTTTAATTTTTTGGGCAATTTCTTTAATACCAAAACCTTCTACTGCTATGAAGTCTTGAAGTATAAATATGCTGCTTGTTGTTCAGGTCTATTTTTGTGAAGCTTGTTCCTAACATCCCACATGTTCAACTTATTCTTCCACAAACTTTAAGTTGGTATCCTCCGACCACCCTGCCATTTTTTATTAATTTGATTCAAACAATGCTTAATATAACTTTTATATTTTTATACACACCACGCCACGAAAAACAAAAACTTCACTACATTTGTGTAGCTATTTACTTAGCCTAAGCCGACTGAACCAATGTGTCGCCTGTCCAGACGTGTTTAGTTGCTGCCAGCGTGGCCAGATTGGGCGATTTATCACAAATTGGGCTACTTTCAGTATTATTTTGCGACAGGAAATTTGAAAAAATCACAATGCGCCAAATTGGGCGATGATAACCATACTGAAAATAGCAAATATGCGATCTTTGATCCTTTAAGAGAATTATAAATATTAAATAGTTCCACAGTATAATTAAAACAAAAATTAGAAATCGCATGATGTTTAAACTTTTAAATTCTATTTTAACTATAAAATATTATTTTCACACAAATAATATTTGTTGTGAAAATTTTGAACCTCCTAAGGATATGTTGTCCTTATTTACATCAAAAATTTATGAACAGGGAAAAGAGGTTTCTAGAGCTAATGCTGACTTTGAGCCTGTTGAAGTTGCAGAAGCAGGAGAAATAGAGGTTATGAAATTGTGTGAAGAATATTTTTAATAATTTTACATGAATATGAGAAATACACCTATATAAAGAATCAAATTTCGTTTTTTTTATATTCAAATTTCGTTTTTTTTGTTATTCACTCAAAAGTCCCTATTTTGGTTACTTATTCCCACTAATGGCAACACTGGTCAGAGTGGCGAAATCTAGTAAATTTTGGCGATATTTGCCACCTGGTTTGGCGACACATACAAAATAAATCTGGCCACACTGGTTGCTGCGCTAGTCGGTTGTCTTTTGTGGTGGGAACTGCTACTCGACCCGAAATTAAGAATAGACTTCTATTTACTCGACTCGCCGTTTACTCGACTCCACCAGTCAGCTCAACTGAAATGAATGTGTTAAAACGGGTCAAGTACTAAATTACTCGACCACTCGATTAAACTACTGGCTGCATCTGAACCGGCCTTTACAGCTAGTGGTGTCGGTCGCTTAGCTGTATTGGTATGGTGAAGGAAGGTATTCTTACGTAAAATGGCTGACAAATTCTAGAAATGAGTCTATTAAATTGAGAAATATTGGTCTTGTACGACAGTACAGATGATTACTCAGAAAAAACGGACAAACAAACCAAATGAGGGAAAACTAAATTTCCAATTTAAACATTACGACCAATTCTTCCAAATTAGGAGAGTGAAATCGCATTTCCTCGAACACCAGTATTATCCTGCTTAAGTCCCTGGAAATATTTTCAAAGAAGAGATTAAGTATTGATCCAAGTATATCCCATCTATACATACCTAACCTCCATAACATTTATATTATACATTCGATTCCACACACTTTAAATAGATGCAGGGAAGAGGAAAATTCTTAGTGCTCGTTTTCCAACAGCCAATTTCAACGTGAAAAAGGATTCCTAGGAAGCCGAGGTATTGATATCGACGCACACAAAAATTTCTATTCAAAATACTCGCAAATGCAAAACGAAACTTGAATATATACGAACTCAAATACAAGGACACTATCCCAATTGTCTAGTTGAACAAAAGCTATCGAAAATTGAATAGAATTGACAAACCATGACTATCACAGAACTACTTCTCCGCTTATGGTGACCTGATAAGAAGCACATTCATTGGGGAATTATAAACTACAAAATACTCTACTGAAATTTATTTTTGGGAAAATATGTTGTGGACAATATATCACAATAAATTTTTATCTCTCTCGGCGACGTAATATATTTGGAACATGAACTTTTTGCTCAGTCATATTTGAGAAAAGATGGAAAGTCCTTCTCCAGACGAAAAAGTTCTTTCTGGGGAATTCATAAACACGACTCGCAAAAGCAATTTCGAATTCTACCAGTTTATTTACTACCTTTGATAAAACAACTACTCGTGATGTTGAGCAGTTGACAGCATTTTTACGTATGAAAAAGTGAACAATCCCTTTCCACTCACCCATTTTCACGATGACAGATATTTATTGAATGCGTGCCAGTGCATTATAGTCAGATGGAGAGTGGGTTATGGTCTCGCATGCCACAGTGTCCCTGCCTGTGAGCTTTTCAATTTGTACCTCTCTTGGAGTGCTCCTCCACTGTAGTCCATGTTGGCTTTGTACTCAATTTTGTATTTATCCTCAGACCACTTTTTGTGGTCCCAAAGGACTGGTTATACAGGGTGCTATCCAGTTAAACCACCATAAGTAGAGGACACTTTGGTGGTTCCTTGGTTAATGGGCTCATTTACATATTTTTATTTTATTTTTCCATTGGGAAGAGCACATCATTTTGAGGCTCTGTGCAAAAAATTAGAAGTCTGTGAGACTTATAAGTCGCCTAAAATTAATTATAAACATGAAACGGCGCTCCTCTCCGTGATCCTGGCGTGACGTCATCATATATGAAGTCTCACGTTCAGAGAGCGGATACAGCCAAGCGCCGCGCCGATTGGTTTGTTGAATACTTAGCCAGTGTTATGTTATCTACGTACTTGGCTAGTAACAGTATTTTCTTTGTCTATTATTATACGTTTTCTAATATAATCCCTATCGCTATTAAAATTATGATACCTAGTTGTTTAAAGAAATTTGGAGAGTATGCTTTAGTTTCATTAGGGAAATATTTGTGTTGACCATTGAATATTTATTCATCAATTTACTTGAAATTTGTGTCACTGGTTAATCTATTATACAGGGAGTACCTATAGGTATATTACAGTTTTAGTAAACTCTAAGCAGTGTTGTCTTTGTGAAATAAAAACGATAATACATAATTTAAACTATTCCACACAATGGACCAGAACCAGATTAAAAAAAATTATAAATATTGTGTGGTTCCAGAATGTAAGAGTACAACGGTTAAAACACCTGAAAAAAAATTTATTTCTATTCCAAATGATACAAAAAGACGAAAGCAGTGGCAGAGAAGCATAAAACGACTCAAAGCATTTACTAATAAGTCAACTTACTTTGTGCAGACACACACACAAAATTATTTTTTACCTTGGTAATGTGGAAGTAAGTAAGAAATAGCTGAAAGCACCGTGTCAAAATGTTGATAAAACTATATTACACGAAAATAATATGATCTGCTCAAATACTCACAAGGCCATTTCAATTCCCCTCATTTCAGCAATAATAAATTCGTGATTTTGATTAAAAAAGTCCATAATCATTAGCAAGTCGACTTGTGGCAGATTTGAAGAGTCTGCTTTAGTAAAATTCGGTTCACACATTTTATTTTATTAAGACAAAAACTCTGTAAGAAGTAATACAAAAGAAATAAATTCGATGCGACTGACGATACAGTCTGAAGCGCAATGTGCATACATATATAGTGACGTCACAGTCACAGTCTTCGCCCCGCTCTCGGTATGCTTGTTTAATTGGTTGTATCAGGAGAATGACATATTCTATTGACATGAAATTTTCAGAATCATATTTTTATCCTTAGTACTTTGTTTTACGACAGTTAAAAATGCTTTAAAAATTTTAGTGAACGAGCTCATTGGTCCAACATAATTATTAACAGAGATACATGGTGTTTTATCCATTTAGTCCAATCCTTTTGCAGGCCATAACTATATATTCCTTCCATTTTTGGTAATGATCTATTGCATTGATAACACAATAAGATAGTGTAATAAAAATAATTATAATCCAGGTCTGGTTTGAGAAAAATTTGCAAAATTCGATGATCTCCGAAACAACACCCTGTACATCAGAATTTTTTTAAATCCAATAGATTATTCGAAGAGAACAGAAAAAATAGAGCGGTACCAAAATATTTTTCGAAGTGCACATCCCGTTTTACTGCTTAACTTTTAATGTCAAAGTTATTTAAATGTGTCATTGAAATTTTCGTACGTATAGATTTTTTTCATTTTTGGTAGGTGTTGGTTACATGAGCATCAAAATCTCATCATGTAACAAGAACAGTTATAATCCAGGTTCGGGTTGAGAAAAAAAAATTTTATCAAGGTTTTTATAAATCAATAGTTTATTAAGAAACAGAAAAAATTGAGTTACACGGAATGTCAAATTATTTATAATAATTGTTTGAAATGTCAATCATTTTGTTCTATGCATTTACGAGCTCTTCTTGAAATGTTTTGTGTTGCTCGTCTTATCATTAATGGATTTGCCCTGATACCCTCGCAAGTATAAATTCTTTGAATAAGATCTTCTGAGATTTACCTCGGTATAGTATGGCTTCCAGATATCCCCAAATATTATAGTCCACTGGGTTGAAATCCGGCGACCTGCAAGGCCAATTCTTGGGCCCGCCCCTTCCTATCCACATCCTATCCCAATTTCCTCATTTTCTAATAGCACTGGTAACATATTTTGCAAAGTTTTCCGTACTTCAACAGTCTACGCCTATTTGCTAATTTTTCTGTTCCATAGAATATTAGACCTACTTGATAATTGTTAATTATTTTAACTTGAATATTCAAGTAAGTGTGCACAAAAACATTTCCGTGTAACTCAATTTTTTCTGTTCTTTTGGAATAAACTATTGATTTATAAAAATCGTGATAAAATATCTTTTTTTCTCAACCCGAACTTGGATTATAACTATTTTTGTTACATGATGGGATTTTGATGCTTGTGTAACTTACACCTATCAAAAATAAAAGGAATCTATAGGGTGTTTCTGAAGTTATTACGTACAAAAATGTCAATGATACATTTAAATAACTTTGACATTCAAAGTTAAGTAGTAAAACGGGATGTGCACTTCGAAAAATATTTTAGTGCCGCTCTATTTTTTCTGTTCTCTTCGAATAATCCATTGCATTTCGGAAATTCTGATATACAGGGTGTTGTTTTGGAGATTATCGAATTTTGCGAACTTCCCTCAAACCAGACCTGGATTATAATTATTTTTATTACACCATCTTATTGTGTTATCAAAGCAATAGATTCTCACCTGAAATAAAAGAAATATATAGGGTTGTTCTAAAATTATGACCTCCAAAAGCATTGAACTAAATGAATAAAACACCCTGTATATCTGTTAATAATTATGTTAGAACAATAACCAAGGCTATTTGGAACCACCAAAGTGTCCTCTACTTGCAGTTGACCTATGATGGTTTAACTATGGAACACCCTGTATATTGTTGCTGAACCTTCTCTCACGAGCTCATCAGCTTGTTCATATCCGGATATGTCGTAATTTCCTGGCAGCCACAACAATCTCACTTCCGAGTAGACCGTCAATATATTCAGCTTTTTCTGGCATCCCTCCATCAGACTGGATGTTACCACTATACAAAACAGGTGCCTGGCTGTTAGTTTTTCCTATGAATGTCCAGCCTGTATTGCTTCACTCTGAAACATAGTAGGATAGCGTGAATTGCCATCTGAAATACAGAGATATGGTTCCCTATTGGACTGACACATCTTGTGTTCTTTATTAGAGTATATCCCTCTTCTTTTGTCCCCTCTCAAGCTTTATTCATATCTCACCTTGTCGGGGAAGTGTCAGTCCGTTTGAATATTGTCAGTCTTTTTTGTGAGCTCATATCCACGACCAAGGATAAATAATCCTCACGAATGAATCTGCTATTGAGAGCAGGATGAGTGTAAATGATCCCTCAGTGACTATGGACCGAAAGCTCACTGCTAAAATCTTTATTCTTGTGTAATTTTCTTTAGATTTTATATGGAATTGCTGACCCAATTTTGTTTCATTTAAACTGTTTAAGAAGTCGTTGACATGCAGATTCAGTAAGGAATATTACTGGAAGGAAATGGCGTTCCTAGTTTGACGTTGAAACAAAAGTAGCGCGCAAATACGTTTAGGGGGCTTCATAATCGCCGCAACGTTCAAATTTCTATCTTCATAACAGCACCGAACAAAATGATGGTATTTAAGGAAGAAGCCAGAGACGTGAAAAGGAGAACCGTTCCAGTCAAAAGGACCTAACTAGCACAATTTTCATTTACGCTATTCAAACAATATAATTGAGGGCAATAAACCTTAATCAAAGACATAAACTTCTTGTTTGTAGTTCAAGAAATAGCACATTAATTAAAGACCCAGCAATTCGAAACGTTCTTGAGACGCAGAACTATTATTAAACTGGAACAATGCCTTTTCACAACATACCTTTTGAAAGCCTCTCCCTGGAAGCATCGACTTGTTTTAATTCATAACAACTTGTCATATCCATTATATAATTTTTGCGAAGTCCAGTCTGAATGTTCTTGTAACACGCCATTGAGCCATTTCGGTGAGCGTCTAATTCCTCCTCATTTTGCAAAATGCTCTGTTTACACGTGATGCCAAGCGGTTTCAAAATTGTCTGGAATTTATCAGTATAATTACGTTAAACTCAAGAC
>CAJUYH010007573.1:0-17244 GCA_910591685.1 Galerucella tenella | reverse complement strand
GCACTGGAAGGTTTACAAAAATTACAGACAGAAGCATCTGGCGCCATTTCACGATTACTTGGATTTGTCAGTCCTGGATGGAGGTCACCTCAACGTCTCGATGCGACGTTAATGGACTTGAGATTGGCGGCATTACGATTGCGCACATCATTGCACGATCTCGCTGAATTCGCTGAGGGTACATTGGGCAATGCGAGTAAAGCACCGGATAAAGGACTTGCAACGAAATTTCGTCCATTGGTAAGAGCACTTCGTGATTCCGACAAACTCGTTCAGGATGCTGCCACTCAATTAGACACAATAGAATGGAATACGTCTAAATTGTCTCGTGGTGGTGGTGGTGTTAATGGTGGTGGTGACACACCGACATTAACAAATTCACCATTACCATCAATTATTCATTCACTTCAACCTGATCCACTTGATCAATTGATTGCGTGCGCGCGAGCACTTACTGAAGACGTTCGGCAAATTGCCAGTTTTATTCAGGTTTGTTTTGTGAATTTGATTTATTATACGTTGTCATGAAGTATACGCTCCAATAAAATGATTGATTATTATTTTTTTTTCATTTTACCATTTTATTTAGGGTAATTCAACACTTTTATTCAAGAGATCGTCAATGATTTCGATCAGTACAACGAGTAACAGTACCGAGGACGATGATTATGTTAATCTCGATTCACGTGAGACTGTGGTAAAGCAAAGAGAAGAATTGCGCGCGGCATTGCCACAAGAATTACGAAGCAGCTATGATCTACTTGTATCTGAAGCTGATAATGCTGCTATACAAATGCCAGCGTCCACGCCTACACCGATGGATCCAAATGACAAGCAACTGCTCGCATTTTACGCTGCACAAGTGATAACACACGGCGCCCATTTGACTCATGCCATTGACGCCTTTCTTCAGACAGTCGAGCATAATCAACCACCAAAGGTATATTATATCTTTTTATATATGAGTTTGTTCAATATAAAATATCACTTCGATATCCTTAAGCCTGACAAGAATTATGGAATCTTTATTCAAAGGTGTTTTATACAATTTATCTACAGGTTTTCCTCGCCCACGGCAAGTTCGTTGTTCTCAGCGCCCACAGACTGGTACACATTGGTGATACCGTGCACAGAAATATAATAAGAAATGATGTGAGAACAAAAGTTTTACAATGCGCCAATTCGTTGAGTGAAGCGCTAGCGCAAACCGTATTAAAAACAAAACAGGCAGCACAATTTTTTCCAAGTGTCACAGCAGTGCAAGAAATGGTCGACAGTGTTGTTGATATTTCACATTTGGCAAAAGATTTGAAAGTCGCAATGATTCACGCTGCTCAACAACCGTAAATGTAATCATTGACATTTAAACAGGATGTATTGGACGGTTTTCTTCTTCATCTTTCTTTTTCTTGATGAAGACAAGGGGGTTAATGCATGAATTGGAGTATCAACAAATGCCGCTGTTTACCTCGTTCCCATACCGAAAATTCCGACAAGTAATTCAGAGGCCTAAGAGAGTGCGGATTACTTATTGATACCGCGTACAATACTGCCAAAGCATATTATGCATGAAGATAATATAATGAAATTTAATATGTTATTGTAATAAATGTTTTTTTTTATAGCTAGTAAGAATAACGTGATGATATTAAGGAGATCATAGTGAGAAAAAAAAATCAAATGCTTTTGTACGGGGACGAAGTTATGGCAGGTTAACCCAAAAATATAAAGTAGAAATTAATGCGAAAATTTTTTTATATTAAAATTTAGCAGAAATTTTGCACGGACATATTATTGGTTGTAACAGACAATTAAATGATCTATGGACTATAGTTTTATATTGTTTCGATAATCAGAATTGTACTTTTGAAATTGGGACATAAAATTGATGTGTCGTTGGAATGACAGTTATAAATTGTGATTAAATACAAATTGAATATGCTTGAGTAGCCATTTTGAATATTGCATATCACAGTAAAAGATTGCAACCAAAGTGAAAGAAGAAATTAATTTTTTTATATTATTAAAATTGATAACAATGTAACCTCAAATTGTTATATTTGTTCACGATTTTACTTCATTTCATAAAATACTGTATTTTATTTTGCAAAATAATTTTAAGTCCTATGGTTATTATTATTATTAGTAATTTTTGTCCTATGATCTCCTTAAATAAGAAATAGTACAGTCTATTTGGACAAAAACTCGATTCCGTTTTAGAATTGAATATTGTTCTTGGGCGTAATATTGTCTCATTATGAATTTTAAAAATTCTTCTTCTATCAATATAAAAGCAAAGATAGAACTGAAGAAAAAAAAGAATTTGCTGGTTGTCGATGTTTTGTATTAATATGTTGTAAGAAACTTTTTTGATATCACTGATATTCCACCGTGCTTCTTTTTATACCAGTTGCATCGGATTGTTTTTCTTTTGTTATCGGAAAAAATGACAGAGCTCTTTTCAGTAGCAAACAGCACAACGACAACTGGAACTGCGCAAATATTTCAATTATGCAGTGGACTGATTTTATAAGATTTGTTTCGTTTTTTTTTTTACAAATTATTTGCAACTCGTATCGCATTAATTGTTGCAAGCGTTTGATAAAATATATAAACTAAGGGAATAAAAAAAAATAAGAGGAAAACATATTAATATTTAAGATGATTTTATAGTAAATATTGAATTAAAGAGGTGTAATTTATTTGTCGAGGCTGTCAAGAAATTGAAGATAAAAACAATGTCATCTTTAATGAAAAAAAAAAAAATATTTAAACTACTTAATTTAACTTTAAGAGAAATATAACTTGTAAATAGAAGTATTTATACATATTACTTGGTATTCCAATAATGATGGAAGTATACATAATGGTATATCGGAAAGTAGAACAAATTGTATCTGGAAAAAACGTACAATCAGAGAAAAAAATAGCAATTCCCGCACGATTGTATGTTGAACGATAAAATTGATATTTATCCAAAGCGTGTCTTTAAATACAAAACGCGTCTTCTTGTATATTTATATAGCAATCCCTGAACTCAAATAAAAATAGTAGACATGATAATAAAAAAAGGTTAATAAAGACAAAACAAAACAAATGGAAAATATTATCAACAATTACACATATTCATTTAACCCATATTTAATTCATCATAAATCATTTGATCATTCTTGTATTAATTAAGGTCATTTTGCACTTGATATATTTCATATTCACAATATGTACTTCTCTGTTTAGAAATGAGGAATGAAAAATATTCATTTTATCCAATCAATGGCATTATAACGTGCGAATGAAACTTAAGAGTGATCGCAACATCTTCCTGTATGCGTATGCTGCCCTGTATGCGCAACATTTAAATCTTTACTAATAGTTTCCTTAGCTGAATTTTTTTCCTTATGAAAGGTGGTGAGATCGCGCTTCATTGCATACGCATCTTCGCCATCTGCATAATATTTTGGTTCAACCTCTGACACTTCAAACTGCAAGCTGCTTGTATAGAGATTCAATGCTGCTCTGTTGCTACGTCGAACGTGCAATGAAACATAATTCGCCTCAAAACATTCAACCATCGCGCGCGATGCTTGATTCATTAATTTTTGAGCGATACCAAGTCGCCGATGAGATCGTTTAACAGCCAAACTCGTTATATGGCCATGAGGATTGTCCTCACAATCTTCTTCCATTTTTGCCAGTACATAACCGACTATTCTCCCTTTTTCATCTTCCGCCACATAACTCAATTGTGGCCACGATAACGCATGATATAAATAGTATTTCATTTGATAGTTCTCTGGCAAACATTGTAAATTACAATGTTGTATATTGAGAAGATCATTTGTGTTAGCACAACGTATATTAATTGCCATTGTGTAAAATAATATTTATAGCGATTAAATAATGATGATTTCAATGCGTTTTACTTGCTATTGATTTTAATTTCGCTTTATTTTCTTTTGCTTCTCTGTTTACTCTGCGATCGTACGATTTCTCGTATATGATTTGACTAAAGATTAAAGTTCAATCTCTTCGTAATTTTTTGATGCGTGATCGGCCGTTTTTTAAATCATGCACTGATGACGATGACTCGCTCATACCACCAAGAAGTTCACGCACAAATCTGAACCTCGATAGGAAAAATTTCCAAACGAGATACCATCCTGGAAAATGAAAGAAAAACACAAAAGTGATTATGTTAAAATAGAAGATAAAGTGGAGGTAAATATTACGGAGGTTATGATCTTTGTTACAGGAAACACTCAACGGATTGCACGTTCAATTGTGGAAATGTAGAAAAAAGTAGGTCTGTTTCGTACAATTAGATCAATGCAACCGTTGATTCTCACCCAACAATACGAGGACAAAGACAATTAATAAACTGGAGAATACGGAAAAGGCAGCGAGCACAATTTCATGCATTATTGAATGATCAAGCTCGCGATTAAAATCTGGCAATCACAACGGCGCTTTTAAACTGTGAATGACACACACGAGACCTGTGGCATCACCTCCTCTGTGACTAATGTTGCTTTCAATTAAAAATAGACTTCAGCTACTTTTATGTAACTGTAAACGATTGACTCCTTTATTTTTTTCCCGATTCGTTCTGTTCAATTGCAGCTGCACACGCCATTTTGAATTTTCGCAATATCGCTTATGTTGATATTTATGATTAGTGAGAGGTTATGATTTATATGAATGAAATTTCAAACATTCATTGAGGTATTATTGATTAAAGAAACGTTGCAAATGCTTGAAATAAAATAAACTGACTTACCAGATATCACGTGGTCAATATATTCTTTAGAATTGAGTTGAATAACAATTATTTCATTGATATTTTTTTGAATGACAGAGAAATGGAGACAGCGAGAGGTACTCCTGACTAGCGTGGTTGCCGCAATACTCTAGCGCCACCATCATTGTATCTTGATTATTTTTTATAACTCTCCGTCATTGCCAACAGAGTAGATACTTAGGCGCGAATTATACGCGGGAGAATAAAAATTTTACTTAATTCTAAATATTCATTGTAAAAATGTGATACGGAATGGGTGTTAATAATAAATATCATGAAAACAATTGTTGAGTAAAATCGAAAATTATTGTATTTTTAGGATAACTAGGCAACTATTAATAAAGTAGTACAATCAATCGTTCAATAAATGTTTGAATAGAGAAAAAAAAAATTAATGTTAGAAGATCACATTACAACAGTGTTAGAATTCGTGACATTTGGGACAGACAAAAAAGTTAACACCTTGTATATAAACTACAATCATATATAATAATAGAATAAAATTCTTTTTTTTCTTCTCCTTCTTCTTGTTGTTGTCTTGAAAATAATTATTGAAAGCAAAACCTGAACTAATACAAATACAAGACATTCAGTAAAATTTTTTATTTTTTTTTTTTTTTGCTTTCTCGTCGTGAAATATAGAGATAATATCAACAAATTTTTGTTTCACTACGTATCAATGATTAATAAAGTATCACTTTGTATCCTCATTTAATGAATAGGCGTATTTACAAAAACGTATACGGGATTCTAAGATAAGTAATCATTTAATATTCATTACCAATATTAATTTAGGAATCCTATTGACTTTTCACCATATTCAGAGGCACGAAAAAAAAAATATCGTATTTATCATCTTAACAGGCGCAATCACAGGCACAACGGCGAGTTCTCTTCTCGCGTGGATGAACCAGAGCGTCAGGAATTGAACGAACAGAGCGTGGCTGAACATCTGTAAAATAAAATAATAATAAAATCCAAATTTACACCATGGATAAATAAAAATATAGCAATAATGAACATACAATGAGGACGGTTGGCTTCTTCCTGCGCTTCTCGTTGAACCATTACATGATCTTCAGTTGCTTGAGCCAACAATTGAGGTTGTTGGTCTTGATTTGCTTGAGCTTGCTCTTCTTGAGGTTGTTGTTGCTGCTGTTGCTCTGGAGCCTGCTGCTGTTCTTGCTGTTGTTGTTGTTGTTCTCCGTCTTCCTGTGCGGGATTATTTACAGTGACACGGGCACTTGCCTCTACTGGAACTTCCAATGACTCGACTGGTCCCATAGACATTTCAAATCGGGGAACGGCAAATGCACGACCCTCAACAACTTGATCAATAATATTTCTTATTCCAGCTGGCATTGGGATTGGTTTTTGCTGTTCATCAGAATCATCATCATCATCCTCCTTCTCAGACTGATCATGCCCACTTGGATATGGCTTCACTTGCTCTGATTGATCGTCATAATCATTCTGACGACGACCCTCAATGTTACCATGTTCCAATAAATTTCTTATATCAACCGGTATAAGTGATGCCATTGGAATTGGACGCGGATGGCCGGGGAATGGTTTGAACTCTTGAACTTCCTAATATAAAAAACAAAAAAGAACAAATCAAATTATGTTAAATCTTAATTGGAATTTTATTCGATATTATTTAATTTTTGTAATTATTCGTTACCTCTCGGCGTGCGCCTTCAGGCACTTCACTTCGTCTGATATCACCAGTGATATGCTGAATAATATTTTTAATTTCTACTGGTACTTGTTGTATAATTCGTTGGATTTCAAGTGGGATACCGAGAAATTGCGATTTTTCCGAATTCTCCTGCGATTGAACGGGTCTCTGTTCAAATTGTTGACGAATTACCATTTGTGGAATAATTCTGGCTAGATGTTGTGGCGCGTCGGGAATAATTGTTGATGGACGAGATGGTGGTGGCGGTGGCGGAACCATTCCCTGTGAATGTTGTTCCGGTTGATAATTTGGAACTGAGGGTTCTTGGCCAAACATGATGGGTGGCTGCTGTTGCTCTTGATCCATTGGCGGTCTCATGCCACGGATCATTTCAATTTGCACTGGACGCAATTCAATTGGAACTGGGTGGATTTCCTGGTGATGTTGCTGTTGCTGTTGCTGTTGCTGCTGCTGCTGTTGTTGTTGTTGATGATTCATCTGTGGTCCAATACGTCCCACTATCATGTCCATTATTTGTGGGATATTTCTGATATCTGGAATCATTCTGTTATTGTCCACTTGATTCATTTCACGATTTGGGAATGGTGGACGCGCCATATCCGGCACTGGATATTGATTTGGAACTTGATAACGATGATAATCCTGTTCTTGTGACTGCATTGGCACTGGCATTGGACCCAATGGTACAATTATTGGTGTAAGCATTTCCTGTTCCTGTTGTCTATATTTTAAATAATTTATATTAGTGAAAATAATGATATTGCAAATTAATTTTCTTTGTATAATTGTGTGTGTATAAGACTAACTCTTGACGACGGGGATCTCCAGATTGGCAGAGCATGGCCACACGTTCGCCACTAAGTCGCTGAATTCGTGGACGATCAGTGCTGTTATTATTATCATTATTATTGTCTACTTCATCTTCAGCATCATCTGAAAATTCATCGGATCTGCGACGCTCCACAACGCAAGAGACAAGACTGCGCGCTTGCTGCATCAATGTCTAAAAAGGAAAGACCCAGAAAAACAAAAAAAATATAGGCAAATGTAATCAGTTTCTCAGGTTTATTTTGTGTTACGTGAGAAAATGTATTATATTATTCTTACACCGACGAGGTCGTCCAAATCAAGCTGAAGAGGAAGCTTTATATGGACGGGTGGGAATTCCGAATCATCGTAATCATCCTCGTTCTCATTGTCATTGTCGTTTTCATTGTCACCTTTGAATTTATCTTTGTCATCACGCTGTAATTTTTTATCTTTGGTCTCTGAAGACGAAGACGATGATGATGATGATGATGATTGTGTATCTGCTGATTTTGTCTCACTGATACTCTGGAGATTGTCTCGAGCGTCAATGGGATCCTGCAAGACAGACATAAAAATAAAAACTATCCTCGGATATATAAATTATATATAATGATAAACGTCAAGTTTCACCGGTGTATGAGGGAATCATTTGCCTTTGATTTGTACTTTTTTAACTGAGTGGCTCTTCACCACATATGCGCGATCACACACACGACATTAATTGTACGATGTATAATACGCTTGGTCGCAATCGATTTCCATCATTCTAAAGTTTTGCCACACACACACACACACACACACACGCACTACTGTAATCAACAGCGGGTGTTCACTTTCACTGCGATCTGGTGTCAACATTCAACATATAAACAGAAAAATCCGCATGCCATATTGTAAATTGAGTAAACGGCCACGTTGAACAAAAAAATACTCTTGTCATCGTGAAAACGTTCGTTAAATTATATCGATGCAATAAAATAAGCAATTATTAATTTAATAACGTCCGTCGCAATTGCCTTAAGTTAATGTATTTTTTAAGGTTAAAACCTGAAAACAATTTGAAATATGGTTATACAGGAAGGCCTAGTATATTTGATATTTATTCCTGGTTGTACCAACTGGATTCGCTGACAACTTTCTACTTCCCAGTTGAGTGATGCAAAGGAATCACATAAATAATGAATATAAAAACAAATAAAAGAACCGAAACAAATTCTAATAATAATTCAAATATATACATACAAGTATATAAATAATAATATAATAATAATATAAGATCTAACTAATTTTTTTTAATAATATTACTCGGGGCAAAAATGAAAATGTTTATAGAAGGAATGTACATATAATAATAGTACACAGTAATCATATTTAGAGAGAAGATTATGTGGCTGATGTTTGGAAAGTGCTCTCTCGCATTAAAATATAATACAAAAACCATTCAACGATTCACTCGACGAAGACAATTGAGCACGCACGCGAAAAAAAATAAAGATATATTTCAAGTATGAGATATTGCAACAAGGTTGAAAATTTCATATACAATATTATTTCACGTACCTACTGAATATCATATATTAGCACTGCCATTATCCTCTATATACATTCATATAATAACGCAATTTTATTTTTAGGATTTCAAACATACCAGTAGACAACAGAAGAGCAAGAAATAGAAGAAAAAGACGAAGTAAAAAAAAAGGTGGAATAAAATATATGGAAATAATATGAGACGTTAATTTATATAGTAGACTACTATTATAGTCTCTCCGACAGTATACAGTTAATCGGCGAAGAGAAAATCCTTTCAGCGAGCATTCACCTTCCTCTTTCTCTATCATACTTTTTTTTTCTCTCCTGCTCTCTTGCTGTAACCACCGCAACAGCAACCCACTTTCCGTTGTGGTTGATGTTTATACGTGTGTCTTTTCACCAGTAACTATATACACATATATATATGCCTACATAAACATCGATATTTAAGTATAAACATTGCTGACATATAGACATTTGAAGATTCATCTGTGTCGTGTTTGATTTGCAGGTTATAACATCAGTACATTCATCGTTTCTACTTCAATACTGGTATACATGTCTTGATGTATTATATATATTGGCCGGGAAAAGACTCGTGAGAAACTGTGAGCAAAAGTTTATTTACTATAGAGAAATAATAGCGTCTACAATGTGATAAAAAAAAAAGTTAAGAAGTCGTTTCATCGATTATTCGCATGTAATTCACAACGCGTCGCTTCCTGGCTTTGGATTACGTGCTCTAAGTAGAAAGTGAATAGCATATATATGTATGCTTGTTTTTATGGCTATTATACATCGTATGTGTGTAAATGAGCGAGTACATTAAAAATAAAAAATAAAAATTGTCAATGTTTGCCCTCTGACTCATGTTTTCAAGTGGAAAAATGGCACGATGTTGTTGGAGAGTGAGAACCGGTTTAATTTTTTTCAAAATTCGATCTTAAAAATCAATTTCAATGTCACACACATCATGGATATGACATTTATTCATTGTTTTTATATTTATTCATCATTTTTTTTTCTCTTCCCTTTCTTTATTTTAATCATAAAGAATTAAAAATAGTTGTTTGCCTTGAATTTAAGACAATTAAAATTCATCATTAGGCTCAATTAAATCTTTCAGACAACGATAATACGCCAGTCATTATATTTACGCCATCAATAATCATTATTAGAAGATTTCACAATTTTTTTGTCTTCTATTTCTTTCACTATTTCACTTTAATGATGTACCTGAATTAATGCCTCAGGTTGAAGACGTTTGAAGAGATCTCCCTGCTGATGCTGTTGAATTCCCATTTGTGCTTGCATCGCTGCGATCGATTCAGGTGTACATGATGCGCGCGCTTGGAGCCAAGCACTAGCAAGAATGAAGCTTCCAATAATAATTGATATAGCAATTAATGTCATAGCAATTATCCTGGCTATTTGTACAGCGGTACTCTTCATTGGTGGTCGCGAATACGCCTGAGGAAAAACGAAACCAAAACACAAGACAATAATATTAATAAAAATATCATATTATCTTCTTAATTGATTTTACATAATTAATAATTTTTTCCTTTTTTTTTTTCTCTCTATCATTACAGCCGTTTCGCAATGCAACTACAGGTATAAATATAAAGGTGTGTCCATTTTCTCTCACAGTTTGTAATTGTACGTACATTTATGAGGACAGACGTTCATCATCATCATCATCATCGTAAATACATATATCTACACAGATTTACATACAAGGACTGTGTAATATGCAGAAACCGCGACAAAGGCTACAAAATGAATTGCACGCCGGTGGTATATAAACGTGCGCGACGGCCGGTGCCAGCTTCACGCTTGGTACCCAACCGAGTCGAGGCCTTTGTGCCGCTCTCTATACCGCTCTCAGCTTGCTTCATTATCGATTCGAGTCTATGGTACCTCCGCGACCATTTATATGCATGGCAGAACTTTTTGATTATTATAAAGTGAAAACGTAACAGCGAAAAAGAAAAAAAAAATAGAAAACCGAAAAGAAGAGAACAAAGTGAATTCATTTTTCTTTCTAGATACAAAATAGATTCACAATATGATTGAAGACTTTGCAATACTGATGACTGATGAGTAAATAATAATCGGGCTCACACTGCTCAAGAGAAAGAGAATCCATAATTACAATATACAGGAAGAGAAAGCATAATTTATAACTGAAGGTGCATCGTAGTCCCACGGGTCAAGAACTAGCGGCTTTTTGATGATAGCAAAAATGGGAGAAAAAACAAAGAGCCATGAGAAGAACACATAAAGGCCTGTGACCAACGGGTTTATATAGTTGTTCGTTTCCCTCAGGGCCTATTTAACTGTACTCTGAGCTGCCTCCCGCGCATATAACACACATTGAAAAATTGTAAACGGAATGAAATGAGATCTTGATGGACTATTGCATTGCATTAGCTTGATTGCCTGGATCACTGACAAATTCAATACATACAACTTTGTCTAAACGACTTTCTGTCTTGCTCGGTTAGTTTACCAACTCGCTTGCACGCCTGCTGATGTTGTCAATGATAAATCGTGTAGGAGAGTCTTTACAATACATATATATGTGTGTGTATGTGTATGTACACGCGATTTGTAATGACCTCGATGTGGATTGACGATGGCATAGCGTTTGGTGAGAGGCCTCCAAGAGATAGTAGGCCATCCAAGAGACTCTCAAGACACTTTACTATATACCATATGCCTTGCTGAATGTCTGCGAGAAGAGACAAACAAAAGTAAACACAGCATACACTGTTGCCAAGCGCGTACAGGTATCATATGGACATTTAAATCATTTACTATTATTATTATGAGTTTGTTTTTTAATCAATTATGGTTTATTTTTTTTTCTACATGTTCTGTTTTTTTTTTTTCCGTTTCATTTCATGTATTTTAATGCTAGACGATACATAAATTTTATCGATCCGTTCAAATCGTAAAGTTGATATAGAAAAATATATTTCTGCTTGGCACTGTATTGTAAAATATCAACAAAAATGTTTAGAGACAATATGTTTATTTTCAGTTCATATAAGAGGGAGGGGTTCAAAATTTTTCTGATGACGTAGACATAAGTGAATACGTGGTATTTACGCAAGACGAAATTTTATGATGAATTTACCCAACACACAAAGAGAAATGAAAAATGAAACGAAAAAAGAACATCATTTGAAGAGTGTCGTTGCTCAATATGTTAACATGGCACGACATGTAGCAGAGAGGCGGAATGATAGTACACACTATATATATGAATTGCTTGAAGATGAAGAAATATTGAAGCAATAATAATAGCAATATTAATGAACATTCATGGTAACACTATTAAGTATAATTAACCCGGAATTATAATGATATAACTTTGGCTGCGAGTTCATTTTTTATAGAAAATTTTAATGTAACTAGCGATTTGAATGCTCAGAGATGAGAATTATTTCTTACTGTATTCAAATTAAATGAGATTTATGTTAGTGCGTCATAATTTCGCCCTGGAAAAATGAATAAGTCGTATTTGAATATAAATATTTTAATTTTTCTTTCGAAATTTAATAGCACGTCACAGTGAGTAAATGTGAAATTCAATGTATACAGTGAGCGGATATGAAAATGAACAGCATTGACATCCGGACAGTAATTCAGGTAATACAAAAAATATGATATATATATAAATATATATATGTATATAAATGAATAATAAATTTTTTTACCGGTGGCGATTCAGACGATGAATAAATCTCGCTTGGGGCATAGTGGCTGTGCGGCGGCGGTGGAATCTTCTCCGATCCCACGGCCACAGTGGCCAGTGAATCAAGTTGATCTTTCTCCATTCTCAGCAGACGTAGAAAAAAAAAAAATAATAACCAATTCACTCAATAAATGTGAAAAAATAACTCTTTAAAAAAAAAAAACATAAACAAAGAACGTAAATTTATTTTCTTTCAATGTAAATCAAAAAAAATATTTAAATATAAATTAATTTAACACTTTATTGTTATTTGTTTCAAGCAGATAGAATTATTCCGATGTCTATGTGGCCCGGCGATCATTTGAGCAGTGAATGTCGAACGTCTCCATCAACCGCTAGCTAACTCCAGTATCCCCCACTTGATAATAAATATACCTATATGTGAGACCCAAGCACACTGCAAAGAGTTGGGGCCTTTTTCCTTCTTTACTCCACCATCACCAACCATCGTAACCACACTCGCAGCTAATTCCTCACTCCTGCGCCACCACCGTCTTCGTCCATCAGCAAAATGCAATTCTCGACTTTCTAAGCAACACAGCGGCCGTTGTACTGTTGTTTATATTCGAATATAATTATTGACATATATATATATATATCAATAATATCATATATACATATGATACACTGTGGTATAATACCATAAACATATATATATATTTTTTTGTTTTACTTTTTTATACACATTTACCCAAAAACTGGTTTTAACATACGCTCGTTTCAGTTCTCCAAGCAATGGCATCATGGTCCGGGTAGTTATTATACTATTTCCATTTATTATCTCTATTTTAACTTGTAAAACAATATTACTTTCTATATTGTAGTGAAATAAAAATTAATCTAATGTTCATGTGTATGTTTTTGTTTCAGATGAAAATGTGGATTTATAGATAGGAGTAATTTAACGTGATTTTGTTGAATTTTTTTCAGTGTTATAACAGCTGCATAGTTCTCTAACCGAGACGTGAAATTTACACAGAAGTTTGATGTCTGAAGGCCAACACAAAATTATCGCTTCATGTTTTTTTTTTTTATTCAATTGCGTCGTAGAAAAATGGAATGTGACATTCTTACATGACTGTTCAATATACGTACATCATAATAAACATTATCAAATATGTGCGACATAAAACAAACATACAACGCAAGAGTACAGTTGTTTTTTTTTTCTTTTTTTCTTTTATTTTTATCAGAAAAATATTTAAAGTGGCGGCAAATTATTGCTCAATAACAAAATATCACGCGGCCGTGAGCGAAAGTGTTAAAGCAAATCGCTTGAAAATGCATCGCGGGCGACGTGTTTCTGCTTTCCCCATCATACATAAAAGAAGCTAATCACTTGTTGCAATGAGTTCGCGGCAATCGAAGTCGGATATGTAAGAAAAGAAAAGGAACGAAACAAATATTAAACAGAAAGGTAGAAAAGGATGAAAAAAAAAAGAAACAATGGAAAAGAAAAATAAAAAGATTGAGAAAGGGAAACATGAAAAATATATATATTTGTCAATCTAGTGAAACGGATTTCGCAACAAAATAAAAGATGTTTCCATTTGGCATTGCGCGGTTTATACATAAGAAAAAAAATAAAAAATAAAACATTCATTTCCCTTTGCACAGAGAGAATATATATATATATAATTATTAACAATAATCATTAATGAAATGCAATTGGATAATTAAAGTTAGAAAATTCAACGGTTTGATTTTTTTTTTCATTCATTTATTTATCGCAATTACTAGCATGTAATTATTGTGTGTAACCCGCAATTTGTCCCACTTTATAAACTTGCAAGAGACACAACAAAAATATGTAGTTTAATTGTTAGTAGTGATATTAAGTGGTAGAATTGGCGCGTGACAATTTCACCTGTACAAATTATTGCACGACAGTATTGGTGCAAGTTTAAATATCAGTATACAAAGATTATCGTTTGTTTTCTCTTGGACCTGTGTGGCAGTTTATATATGGCATCAACGAGTACAAAGTCTCTGACGTATAATTTTTGTGTATTTATCGCTTATATTATTTCTTCATTTATTTTTTTTTTCATTCCACCATTGCCAGTCACGTACAATCTCAATGGCCGAACCACTAATATTAACTCGACAATTATTATTATTCTAATAAATAATTTCTGTTTATATCACTGCCTCATGTTTGAGCGTATAATACAAAGTATAAATGATTACTTGCAACTCTCACACAATTCATATCGACGCTTTCACTCGTATCATGTTAAAAATACATTATTGCAATACAAAGATTCATTTCATGTTTTACAGCAGTCCAATAAAGAAATTACAAATATTCTTTTCAATTATTATTCACATATTATAATATATTTATATTTAAAATAAATTCATATCTATGATTGAAATATATCGTGGATAATAAATTTAAAATGGAGCAACATAGTGATATTATTCGCGGTTATTTGTTGATAGATAATTAAACAATTAAATTACTGTTTACCGATTATGTAAAAATCTGTATGTACGGTGTATGCAGTCGATTAAGCAGAAATAATAGGATTTATCATTTGAATTTTAAAAGTGCATTTTAATTTCTAAAGTACTACAATGCAAACATTGTATGGAACCTTCACGATCAATTATTATTGGTTATATTAGAGCGAATGGACGGGTGATTGTACCAGAGAGGGTAAAAATATCAAGTACAAGGTAAAATAAAATCATCAATATTGGGGTTTTGCACCGCATCATGATTACCCCGTCGGTAAAAGTATTTGCACGCGCAAAGATTTAAAAATGCAACAACGCACATTATATTATAATATTGTACAATTTTGTCATTTAAAATATACAATTTTTTTCGTATACAATACACGTAAATTACTGGTGTATTTAGACTTTTTATAATGTCTATTTACATTGCGATCATGTTAAAAAGTTACCTGAGGTATATTCTTTTATCGGTTTCGACTGTATTATAAAGTAAACAGCGAACTTCAGTTGAGCACCACTGTGTAACACGACAAGTCATAGTATAAAGATTGGTGAGAAAATAACCAGAATTGCAAATGTGCGCACATGTAATAGGTGTATTTAAACACAATAATTAAATACACTATTTACTTTTGTATTTATTTGATTTGTTATTTATTTAGAGTTTCTCGATTACCAGCATATATGTACGAAGATACGCACACGAATGCGTAAAAATAGTTAGTATCAAAACAATAACCTCACAATCATGGTAATTACAGTTTTTTTCATTGATTTTTAAATATATTGCAAAATAATATTTTTTCTTTCAATTCAACTGCAAAATATTCAATTAAATGAATTATATCGTGATATTCAATTGTTTTTTTTTATTCTATCAGTATTGATATCAATAAATGGTAACTAAGCAACCGAGGAAACTCCAATCAAGTTTTTCTTTTCAATATTTTCCTTCCAGCAAACAAGAAATTCCAACATTATTCTGTATTTTTTCTGTCTCGTTCACATGAATAGTAGCTGGTTAAGAATTTCCAGCTTGAACTTATTCCCAGTGGTTGCTCTCCTTTTTCTTCTGCATTATGCCCAACATTTTCCTCTCAATTTTCAAGTACATGGAGGTTATATTCATATTGATTCATACTCGTGTTTATTTATTGCTATTTAATTATAGGTATTAAATGGTGCTGAAGAGACTCATTCTGGTAATACGCCACGACTATGAAGGTACACACAGAGAAACAGCGTCAAAGAATAGAAAAAAAACGAAAAAAAATGGCTGCTCTCTTGGAGATCACAAAACTCAATGACAAAGATAGAGAAGCCAAAACACATGGTCACAAACAATCGGTGAGAATTACTCCGCATTAATTCTATAAATTCAATCATACTATTATATTATTATATTTCAGAGTGAAACGTGCGAAAGTGACGACATCAATGAAGAAATAATTGCAACACGTAGTCCAAGTAGAAAACGACCGTGCAGTGAATCATTGAATGATACGAAAAATCATGTTATTCCAAATGAAACAAATAGCCCAGAAAATTCTGGTGAGGATTCTGCACTTCAAGCAAACAAAAAGCCACGATTGGCCGGTGAAGAATATCAAAAGCTCAAGCAGGAGTTGCGTGAACGGAAAAAAATATTGAAAGCAATTCCGCGATTTCGATTAAAAGCCGTAGGTGAAAATGCAAGTTTAAATACAAACGTAGGCCATGAAGAACGTATACCAATTTTTCTTGCTGATATTCAACATCTTCTTATGTATTCATTACTTGGACATCATTCGCCATATTCACCAGCGCGATGGTGTCATTTAGAAAAATTTAATCGCATTACACACACTGTTGTCTTCATTATTGAGGGCCTCTCGATGTTTCATTTCAGCTCGTATGAATCGCTATTTTCACACATTACAAATAATTTGGAACATCGTTTGGAATTAGTGACACCAGCGGCGCACGGTGGATCAGTGATAGAAGAACTCGCAGCAGTTCCATTAACCGGTACTCAAACTCGATTGTTGATAGATCAATTTGGGTCATTAGATGCGGCAATGCAAAGCACCGGTGATCTTGTAAAATTACTCAAAGTTGTATTTCCGATGCGGCCACATGCTAACAATAACGTCAAAAAATTGAGCCAAAATATGGAAAACTTGCCATTGACGG
>CAJUYH010007572.1:0-17246 GCA_910591685.1 Galerucella tenella | reverse complement strand
ATGGATTATTAACTAATTGATTTGCTTCAAGTAGCGATTTTAATAATACTTTGATACGATTTCTACCAATACTTTTAATTTCTAGAATATTAGTGAGTTTTAGTTTTTTGGAAAGTATGTGCCCAACAATCATCGGATGTAATCTTCCTAAGTTATCACTTTTGTTGTTTTCATTATATACCCAAATAGTAGCTAGATTGTACTTATCTGATAATAAGTTGAATTTTTTTGGAACAGGTTTATCTACTGAGACCTCGTTGGTGTTTTGAGAGTTGCTCGGTATGATTTCATCATCACTTAACATAATTGACTCCACTTGCGTCGAGAATGACGTCCCTTTATTATCCCCCATAATGGGGGAAAAATTATTTGATTAAGATCTCCAAACGGTAAATTTTTAAGTAAACACTTGAAATAAAACAAGAAACTCGAAAACGATAAAGACTAACGACCGGTTTTGTTAATAGCTTCGTACAACCTACCGATACGAAAGTACTATCATCACTGCGTAAAGTAACTTGACTATCTGTAATTCTCCACCATCAACAATGACCATAATTTGTTTGTTGTCGATGTGAATCTGAATCTTCTTAAGTTTGAATAAGAAACGAAACAGGAAAAAGTCTTACATTTTGTTTAATGCGTAGGTACATCTGAAAAATATACTGCAGATCAGAGGAGAAGTCGACTTATGACTAATGTCTTTGCTATCAAGGCATATTTAATATATTTGGAACACGACTGTTGACTACGTTTTCGGAACACACCCTTTAGTAACTAATCTGGTAACTTTTAGTGGTGTAAGTAAGGCTTTTCAAATTACTCCTCCTGGTTTTTAAATGAACTATAATCAAAGTGCGTTCACAGAACTTTCACTCAACGGCTCTGCAACAGTTGTGTTTTCTGAACGCAGCCCCTAAAGATGGATGGCGTATTGGTGACATTAGGCGTTTTGCCGCGAGGTACCGTTGACTCAACCTTACACAATTTCTCGGGACCGTAACGTTTTCGCGACAGGTCGGTTCAAACTTTTGTCTTTGAGTATACTTCAACGGTACACAAATTCATGGACCGTGGTGAGTAGGGTGTTTTTGGGAGCAGTTGACGGTTGACATTTATAATCCCATAAACTATAGGAATATAAAAAAGTTACTTATTTGAAAATAAATCAAAAAAATTGAGGTATTGATTCATTTTGTACAAAATTATCAAAAAGTAAAAAATCTGTTAGGGCTAGGTCCTCTATAGAGATTAGATTGATTATCCATATAATTAACACGATATTAGTTAATAAAAAATTAAATAAAAATAATCACAACAAATAACCAAAGGGACAAGTACTTCAAAGTAATCAATGATCAAGACCATAGGTAACATATGAACAAGACCTGAAGACCAACGCATTTTTGCGAATGAACCAATAAAAAGAAATAAAAACACATTAGAAAAGGATAATGATAGTACCGTTCCCATTGAATCGGTAGTCAACTGGTCCCTCGCAGCAAAACGCCTATTATGACGTGGATATCAAGTGCTCCAACACAACTTTCAGCCAATCAGATGACTTACAAATTTCGATATTTGCATCAAATTATCTAATTTGAAGAGTCGAGGCTCCGTTTACGGATATTTATAAATAATACGAACCTTTACATGACAAAATCGTCCGGAAATTTTCTTTCCCTAGTGGTAGAAAAATGTGAAATTTTTTGGGTTGGCAACTTGTTCAAACTAAACAACGAATTGTTTGTCGTTGACATCATATTCTTCTTCTGGATTACAATGGCCTCCTATCCTATAGGACATCCAGCCAACGTTGTGGTATTGTATTTTTGTGTTTATTTTTGGAGAGTGCACCTTGCAGTGCGTCTGGGTACTAGCCCATTCTCTTTAAATTTATTTTTATTGGGAAGGATTAGGGTTTAACAAAGGTCAAGACTCTTCTCGTTCTGTGGCGTATCCAGAACATTTCACAAAGGTTTGCTCCAGGTTTAATGGATTCTGTTAGGTGTGATTCTGAAATATAATATGTTTAATATTTATATGTATATTAATGTGTTGATAGTTTAATTGGTTGTGTAAGTTGTGTTTCAGCTATGCAGGTTCTATAAGCTTGGGTTTTGTGCGTTAGCATGCATCTAAATACTAATGTTATTTGCTACTAAATGATTTATTAATATTCTAGCTACTTTGGATGTGGGTTGTTGTAGTATGTCATTTATACTTATTGGTCCCTTCATGTTTGTTATCAATTTTCTGTACAGTACCTCGTTTTGTTGTGCTCTGTTATTGCAGCCCAGGATTATATGATTGAGGTCCCCATACTCTCCACATTCGCAATTTGGATTGTCCTTTATCCCTATTTTGTGTAGGTGTGCTGGCGTAGTTCAGTGTCCTGTTCTCTTCCTACACATTAGTGTTATATGTCTTCTGGAGATATATTTTCCCTCATTAAACCATGGTTTCTTATTTGGTTCTCCAGCTATTTCTTTGTACATTTTCCCTTTTTGTGTAGCCAGCTGTTTGTATTCCTTTCTCCAATGTTTCCAAGTATTTTCATTTGTTGTTTTAAAGACTTCTGTATAGTTTAATTGATTTGTCATGCCTTGTTCCATGTTTCTACCTTCTGCTGCAGCTTTGTCTGCTCTTTCATTTCCTATTATTCCGGCGTGGCTTGGCACCCACATTAATCTTATGTCAATTCTTTCTTCCTCTGCTTTTAATAAACTTTCCTTAACCTTTAATACGGTTTGAGAACTTTTTGAAGAGATGCCTGTCTTTGTTATTGCCTGTATTGCACTTCTAGAATCTGATATGATTATTGTTGCCATTTCATCTTCTAGGGCCAGTTGTATTGCTCTGTGAATTGCTATTGTTCCAGCTGTGCAAATGTTGGTATTTTTTGTTAATTTTGTTTTAATCACAATTTGTCTTGGTTCATGGTATACACCTATTCCGCATTTTCCGTTATTACGATACAGTGATGCATCTGTGTATATTCTATTATAATTTGGATATATGCTTATGAGATGTTCCTTAAGTTCTTGTTCACCATGTGTTCCACATTTCTTTATTTTCGTGTCTATCCATTTTATTTTCCTTATCTGTGAATCGTAGCTATAATTGTAACATGGGGCCCCCTTTGTTCTTTCTAGAATATCTATGTATTGCAACGCAGTGTCCAGTCCTTCCATGATGGCTGGTGGCACTTTGTTTCTCCAATACATTGGTTCTTCATTATACATTGTATAGAAGTTGATAAGTATCGTCGACATGGTGTCATTTTGGGCTAGCCATTTTAGCGAATGTTTTGTACTAATTGTCTGCCTCCTAATTTCTAATGATGTTTCCGCTGTCTCCCCCAGTAATGCGTTTGTTGGTGTAGATTTCATGCATCCAGTGATTATTCTTAATGCCTGATATTGTACCTTGTCAAGTTTTCCCCAGTTAGCCTTTGATGTCTTAAACATGCACATCACTCCATATTCTAAATGTGTTCGTACCAACGCCTTGTATATGTTTAGTAGTATTTTTGGGTCAGATCCCCAAAACGTTCTAGTTATCGCTTTCATGACATTAATTGCTCTTAGTGCTTTATTACATATTATATTATGTTCTATGTGGTTAGTCCACAGCATTTGACTATCAAATATTACCCCCAAATATTTATGTTCCCTACACCATTCTATCGTCTTATCGTTCATATGTAGTCTTGACACCTGTGTTCTTATTCTGCCTCTACTAAATAAGATTGCCCTCGTTTTACTTGTTGATACTGTAAAGCCATGTTCATTCAACCACTCTTGCATGTTATATAATGCTCTTTCCATTATTGTGATGCAATTTTTTATGTTGTTGTGGCTTGCAACTACTACTATATCATCCGCATACTGTAAGACTTTTATCTCTTCTCCTAATGCTTCCATTAGTGTTGCCGTGTATATGTTGAATAGTAAGGGGCTTAATGGTGATCCTTGTAACAATCCTCTATTGGCCCATTGTGGTCCTTTCAAGGTTCCTGAGTTTGGTGACCTGATATATATTTTCTTTTGCTCTAGTAAATTTTGTATGAAGATTATGATATCTGCTGTTATATTTGCTCTGTTCAGATGTTCGATAAGCTTTGGAATGAGTACATTGTCATATGCTGCTGATATGTCTATGAATGTCGCTATTGTTTTATGATTACTGGTTAAATTTTTATATATTTCTGTAGCTAACCATGTAGTGCATTCCGTAACACCTATTCCTTTCCTAAATCCATTCTGCAGTGTGTGAAATTGTTTATTTTTCTCTAATGTATTATCTAATCTTGTTTTTACCATGTTTTCTAGTACCTTACTTACACATGATGATAGCCCTAGTGGCCTGTAACTTTAATGTTCATTTCGGTTTTTTCCCTCTTTTAGAGTTGGTAATATTATTTGGGTTTTCCAATAAATTGGTACTCCTGCTTCTCTTTTTAATATTTTGTTGTATATATCAAGTAGTTTTATTTTTTGTCCCTTTGGGCATATTTGATATCATACTGTATGTTATTTTATCCCATCCTGGTGATGTATCCTTTCTGTTTTCCAATGCCAGTTCTAGTTCTTCAATTTTAAACTTCTCCTCGAGTTTTGTGTTAATAAAATTGTATTTCTCTTCCAAAGGGATATAAGGTGGCGCTAGTTGATCTAACAAATTGCTTATCCATTCTTCACTTTCTGTGGCATGTTTCTGGCTGGCTGCATTTGAATTGGAATAGGCCTTTATAACTCTCCAGACTTTAAATATTGGTGTGTCTCTGTTAAGTGATTCTGTAAATTCTCTAAAATTTATTTTTTTCCTTTGTCTTAGTATTTTTCTTGCCTTCGCCGTTATTCGTTTGTATTTTATAAAATGCTCTTCTGTGTGATTATTTTTGTACTCTTTCAGTGCATTGCTCCTTTCCTTACAAACATTTTCACAATCCTCATTCCACCATTGTGGCTTTTTTGTGTACCTTTTCTTTCCTATATTTATGTGTGTCTTGGGTATTGTTTGCTCAGCCACTCTTGTGATTTCTTCCATCAGTTCCTCATATTGTTCATATTGTTTATCTGTGTCAAATCTTACATAGTACTGTGACCAGTCTGCTTTCCTGGTGTTCCATCTTATTATTGGTGTAATTTGATATTGCACATTGCACCAATCTATTTCCTAAGTTTATCTTTGTTTGTGTGGGGACATGATCACTTGCACCTACATCTTCTATCGTATTCCATTGACATAGCCTGGCTATATCTGGCGAACATAAGGTGACATCTGGGCAGCTTTTATTTTGGTGTGGTGGTGTTATTCTCGTTCTTGTTCCATCATTTAAATATATTATGTTTTGTGTTTGTATAGATTCAAGAAGGTTTCTGCCTTTCTCATTAGATGTTCCAGAGCCCCATACCGGATGTTGTGTATTAAGATCTCCCATTAGGATGAATGGTTGATTTATTTCTTCGAACATTTTGTTGTAGTTTTTTTCCGATATATAAATATCCGGTGGACAGTACATGGTGGCTATTGTTATGTTTTGTATTTTTATTGCCATTGCTTGACATCTATCTGGTGCATTTACATGAATATCTACTTTTTTATATGGTATTGCTTTATTTATTAGTATGGCAACTCCTCCCCAGCCATCTCTTCGGTCTTTTCTTATTATTGAGTAATGTTGTATATTTAAGTTATTATTTTGTACTAAAAGAGTTTCGTTTAGTAGTATAACATCGGGTTTCTTATTGTTTATTAAATTAGTGAGTAAATTATATTTATCATAGACGCTACAAATATTCCATTGAATTGTTCTTCTGATGTTGGTGTTGAATATTGTGTGTTGTATTGGTTGCTTGATGCATTCTGTCTTTGTGAGTTTTGTGTATATTGTTGTATTTGTGCCACGCCGGTTGCCTGTGAAATTTGTGATTCTGTCATTGCTCTTATTTCATTCATTATTTGTACCTTCTGATTCTCAGGAATTCTTACCTGACTAATGACATTTCCCATGAGTTCTGTAATGTTGATTACTTCAAGTTGTTCTTCTTCCATGGTTTCACCTTCTACTTCGTCGTTTCTGTTGCATGTTATATTCAGTACTGGCATTCTATTGGGAGATGGCAGACGGCAGACGGCAAGCTTTGTGAGCATCCTTGTCATAACTTAGAGGTGACGTTGGTCCTCTTTTTTGTTTATTTACGATTTGTGAGTATTTTGGTCTTGGTGAGTATTTCTCTCCGTTTCCTTGTTTTTCTGCTATTGTAATTGTGTCTTTTTGGGTTGGTGTCTTAATCAAAGCTGGAAAGTCTCTTGATTTTGTTCTGAATTCCTGGTTAGAGTTGTCATATTCTTTAGGGAATTTTTGTCTGGCCTCATAGTATGATATATTCTCGAATATCATGGTTTCTTTTATCTTCTTTTGTCTGTCAGCTTCTGGACATTTTTTCCTATTGGTTGTCTCATGATCTCCTTTGCAGTATAGACATTTTGGTTCTTTATTACATTGCTCTTCATTGTGCTCTTCTGCACATTTTGTACATCTTTTTTTGCTTCTACATTGTTTTAGATGGTGCCCATATCTGAGGCAGTTTTGACATTGGGTCACTGGACCTACATATACCTGAATCCTTGCTTCGTACCAATTGATTTCTATTGATGCTGGTATCTGTGTACCTTCGAAGGTTACTACCACTGATTCTGTGGGTTGGTATATTACTTCTCCTTGTGTAGTTACTGTACGTCTGTTTATTCTCCGTGCCTCTAGGATTTTAGCTGCAGCCTTTCCTTCTTTAATGATTTCTTCTATGGTTGCGTCTGTGTCTATTCCCCTTGCCACTCCTTTGCATGTAACTAGATTTGATGGTATATATGCTTCTAGCTTCATTTCTTGTAATAGTTCATTACTTAAGAAATCATTTGCTGTTTTTGTTGTGGTGATTTATATTCCAATCCTATTCCTCCCTTTTCTGCTTATTTTATATATGCCTTCTATCCTGCGGCTTCTGAGGATTCTGCCGAAAGCCATGGGGTGAAAGTTGCCGATTTGGTCATTTTTGCTTTCGACTATAACTATGTATGGTTTCTGTGCAGTATATTTATAAGTATATGTTTTCCTTATATCCGGTGGTTTATCCGGGGGGGCCTCAGGGGCCCCATCCCTTCTCTCATGCTGTTTCCCCCCTTTTAGGCTAGGTGATGGCCGTGATGGGTATGATAATGGTATAGGAAGGAATCAAAGCTAGATGGGCTAGTATAATGTTTGTTTCTACTTACAGTCTCTCTCCTCTTGCTCTCACCACTCAAACTAGATGTATTTTCTGTTTTCAACTTTATTTTGTTCGGTCCAAAATTCACAACCACGTGTTCACTTCAGACGTCAAACTCCCCGAATCGCAATGAATAGGTTAATTGTCAAAAAGTGTCTCTTGACATCATAGTATTATTTCTTTCTGGGTTGACGTTGACATAATGAACCGCTGACCCGGGGCTGGCATTCTGATCACCTAGAGGCGGGTCCAGATCAAGCGCGCCGATCCGCGCCGCGCCAAACGTTTGCGAACGTTTGCGAACAAAATTCGTGTATGTTCGGAGAATTGTCTAGATAGACCAAATGCGCGCACGTTTGGCTATGTTCGGAAAGGTTCCAAGTTTAGTGCGTTTGTTTCATTCGTAGATATCAAACATGACCGATTATCAAAAAATTAAAGTAGCGAGTGCTGCATTTATTGTAATAAGTGGCATATTAAAAACAAAGAAGAACAATCGCCGGTGGATGACAAGAATTTTTAAAAATAGAAAGCATTACAGTGGCAGTGACTTATTCATTATCTCTGGACTTATTGTGTGATTTGTCAATTGAAAACACGGGGCAATTCAAAAATTTTTGTCGCATGTCCTCTGAAGACTTTCAAAGATTAATTGAGTTATTGGGCCCTAAAATACAAAAAAAGGACACCAATTTCAGAGAGTGTATACCTGTTAAAGAAAGACTAGCGATAACCCTACGTTTTTTGGCAACCGGAGACTCATTTACTAGTTTATCATATTTGTTTAAAGTCTCAAAGCAAAGTATTTCTACAATAGTTCCTGAAGTTTGCAACGCTATAGTTGAGGCATTTAAAGACCACATACAGGTAAGTTAACTATATATTTAACCTTATTTTAGTTAGTTTATATAAATATATATAATTTCTCAATATAATTTACAAATCAGCAAAGGTATGAACATACTGTTGCAATGGACTCATTGACTGTGAATATGGGGAGCTATTTTCAAAAGTTGCTGAAGACGACGATGGATTACCAAATGAAGTTGACGGCGAAGGAAGTGGAGGATTAATAACAATTTGTTGTTGCTGTTGTTGTGGTGTGCGTGCAGCAGTATTTCTATAATAATCAAATTCGATTTGGAACAGTACATTATTTATGTGATGCATAGCTGTAGCTCGCGTCATGTCATCAAATTTTCGGAGTCTGCTTGCAATATGTTCACCGAAAGTTGAACATTCATCTTTTTCGGCGGTTGAGGCCTTTTGAAGGACATCAAAGGCGTAGGCAATTCGCGGATCCTCTGCAGGCTTCTTTTTTTTAGCCGGTGCCTTCTTTGGTGAAGCAAACAGTTTGCGTTTCTCTCTTGTTTCATTTTGGGATTGTAGTTGGGAATCTGCAGGTTCTTGGTTTTTTGTAGGGTTCGGCTCTTCTGTCGCTTCATTTGTGGTTAATTCTGAATTAACTTCGTTCCCTTCTTCCCCATCACGGTTGTCGTCCTCTTCTTCTACAGAGGTCTATAAAAATAAATTAATTTTATAATTTCTTTAATTACAGATGCCAAGTAGTTCAGAAGATTGGGCGAAGCACGCGAAAATGTTTGAAGACGTCTGGAATTTTCCGCACTGTGTAGGAGCCATAGACGGAAAACATGTAATGATTCAAGCTCCTAGGAAGCGAATATTTCAATTACAAATCCTTCTTTAGTATTGTATTATTTGCACTGGTGGATGCAGAGTACAATTTTATGTTTGCTGATTGTAGGATTGTAGGGATATCGGACGGAGGGGTATTTAAAAACAGTGTATTGTGGCAGAAAATTACTAAGAACGAACTACATTTTCCTGAACCGGAAGCTCTTCCTGGTCGCCAAAAACTTTGTCCTTACGTAATTCTGGGCGACGAGGCATTTGCCTTACATCAAAATATCATGAAACCCTACGCAGGGGTGCACCCAAAGGGTTCAATGGAACGGATTTTTAATTACCGACTTTCAAGAGCTCGTAGGGTCGTAGAAAATGCATTTGGGATTCTTTCTGCTGTCTTTCGAGTATTGCGGAAGCCAATGTTGTTAGAACCTCCCAACACAACTCTTATTACACTGTCAACCATCTACTTACATAATTATCTATGGAAAAGTAAAGCCTCTCGCCAAACATACACACCTCCGGGAACACTTGATCATGAAGAAGATGGTAAATTAATACCAGGAAGTTGGAGACACGAAATAGACGATGGACCTTCCTTTATGTCTTTAAAGAAAGTCCCAAGGAAATGTTCAACAGATGCCCAAGCCATACGCAAAGAAATAGCAGACTATTTCATGAACAATGGTCGCGTACCATGGCAAAATGATTATGATGCATTTGAGCGAAAGCTGCGTAACACACTATTTTATAACTATTATGATTATACTCACATTTTCAGTGTTGATATGTCCCACAGGTTTATTCTTGTCCAATAAAAAAAAGAACCTTTCATATGCAAACCAGCTGCTCAAATAAATCTCCCTCCGACCTGAAAATGGCACCATTATTACTTCATATGTACAATAATGTACTACATGTAACAATAAAGTGAATATTATAATACATATTAATAATAAAATTTAGTCAATACATACCTTTGCCCGTGCCTGTTGTTTTTTTTATTTTTCCCCTTTCGCGGCGAAATGACGATAGCAGGGAATTCATTTTTGCTTTTGCTGCATCCACATTGCACTTTAATTTGGCGGCTATTTTTCCCAGGCATCTTGTTTTTTATTGCACATATGATAATTTTTATCACGGGGATCCCACAACTCTGGACACTCGTGATATAAATCAATAAAGTATAAAATTCTTTCATGGTCCCATTCTGTATTATTAACGTCTTCCATTTTAAATAAGTTTTTACAGGTAGACAGTTGTTTAAATAAGGCAATGGACTTTATTACAACTGCATTCGCTCTTGACAAACACACCAAGTAAACTAAAAATTCGTCCAAATCAAACGCGCGCGAACAAGCAAATTTCTTTGATGTACCGACAACAAGTGGATAATGTTTGCGAACGCTTGTTCGTGCACGTTATTGCGCGTTTGTGCGCGGTAACCCGTCCAAATTGAACGCGCCTGCAACGTTCGCAAACGTTTGGCGCGGCGCGGCGCGGATCGGCGCGCTTGATCTGGACCCGCCTTAGCGAGTAGTCTTGAATCGATCTTGTCGATATACACATGTTCACCAAATTTGGTTGTTTTGAAGCGACAAATAACTCTAATTTCTGATACCATTGTCTAATATAAAGATATTTCTTTATATTAGACAATGCTGATACCATAGACAAAACTCTAATTTCTGATACCATTGTCTAATATAAAGATATTTCTTTATATTAGACAATGCTGATACCATAGAATTATATTTCTCTATGGCTGATACCTATAAGGTGTCGCCCATAGGTGTCGCCTACGTATTTTCTATATTTCCTTGTCAAAATATCAAGGTAAAATGTAAAATCCAGGTGAAGTCGCTAGTTTTTATGAACGGAATGTCACCCCATCTTAGCGTAAAATAAATTCGCTGGAAAAACTGGCGACCGCCCTCTGCTTACTCAGCGCTTGCCTAGCGCTAGCGTGGCTGAACGCGCCCATATGTTGTGTATGTAATCTGTGATGTCTTATGTCAATGTCATTGACGAAAACAGAGGATAGGATCTCAACTCAAGTATACCTCAAATGTAGATTTGCAAATAAAAATATTCATTACTTTCTGTTGAAAACATACAATAAATAATCTTTAAAATCAATTCTCCTACTTAGTACCTTCTATTGGTGGGATATCCTATCTTATCTTATCTTTTTAAAATATAAATGTATTTCGAAAACGATTGAAATGGACTAGTAGCATAGACCTGCTTTAGAACGTTCTCGCTTATACCCATACTATTACTTTGAATGGAATTATTATCAACTTGGTGAAACTAGCAGTAAATGTAAGTTGGTATATTTAATTTTTATAGCTTCTCTTCTAATCAGAAAACATGAAAAAAATTGCCAATAATTAGTAGAAGATACTGTTTTATTATTACTATTATATAAACGTAGAAGCGTAGAACCCATGACATCCTAAGCATATGCGTAGAGTAGGTAATTGTATACAACACACCCTTTTTCTAACTTTAGTCAATCTTTGGTAAAAACTGTTTAAAACGACTGTAGACTGTTTTTTCTGTAAGCTTCAGTCAGCGCACGGAGACTCAACTACTTATTTGGTATTAAATTATAATATTTATCAATAAAAAAACGAAAAATTAGTAGTGTAACCTCAAAATACGAAGGAAGAAAAGTTTATTAAGAAGGGAAAGGAAAATGATTGAAGAAGGTACACAGCGTTGAAAAATGGCCGCGTTATTTGAAACTGAGTTGTGTTTAGAGATCCTGAGGGTGTACTGAATACGTGTGTACAATTTTTTATTGTAAAATCCATAAGGACCTGTTTACAATGACCGTAGAGTATTTTCAAAAAGAACATGGATTTACAAAGCATGTTCTCAAATAATACCAAAACAAGTTCTATAAATACTTAGATTGTGTTGCTGGTCAGGTTTTCAGAATGTAAGTAATCAAAGATGTTCTTATAAGATGCTGGTATGTACTCGGCAGTAAAAAACTCAAAGTACCAACAAGCATGTGATGAAGATATTATTAGGTACAATATATTCTCATTCTTAGCATATGCTCTAAAAGGATCCAATAGCACCTGCTAAAAATAGGTACTGTGTGCCGCCCTTATTACATGCGATTCAGGCTCATAGAAGGTACCAAAGATACTCGTGTCAAATACTGAGCATGCACCCAGGACGAATATCGTAAGTGCGAATAAGTGTTACGCAGGTTCTTTTCAAATCCTAGTTAACTTCATAGCTTGTTATTAAAGACTTTCTTGTAATAAGTGTTAAGGATATCCTGTTCTCATCCCTTGCATGTATAAAGCTACAACATAACTTTCCACCCACACAGCACATGTACAGGGTGTCCCAAATTGGTGTGTTTTGCAGGGTATCTCGTAATGACTTCTTTTTTTGTTGAAGTAACGATAGCCTAATTAAATCTCCAGTAACTCCCTGCAGTTGGAAGATACAGGGCGATTATTGAAAACTGTCGAAAACCACAATGTACTATAACTTCTTAATTAAGAAAAATATAGAAAAACGTTATAAGAACTTTTGATAGATGTAATATTAAAGAGTGCAGTGGGGCACAGATTTTTTTTTGTTAGGGGGCTCACTAAAGAAATATAATGCAAACTTATGTTGTTTTAAATGGGACACCCTGATCACCTGATATGACATATTATATATCTCTATTTCCAATGGTTGGAGCTACAGTGCAAATAAACCATTTATGGATGTTATCAGGTGAAACACCCTTAAAAAATTGAACACTCAGTAAAGAAATTTAACATTTTATTACAAGGATACTGATATGTGACAATTTTATTTATCAAAATTATTATTATTTTTTTTATTAGAATTTAAGTGCCTCGACAACTATGGCCATTGGCACTGTACAAAAGACAAAAAGACATATTATAAATACATACACTATCTTAAAACATAAAACATGTAAAATACTCGGTAAAATATCAATCTAGTTTATATTTTGTGGTAGAGGTTAGTTGATTTGAGGAATTTCAATGTCTTTGGGATTTCAGCAGTGCAGTTTAAAAGCTCTTTCAGGTTTGGTGTTAGGTCTAGGCGCTTATATGTAATGGTGTTTTCCTGGCAGTCTGTGAGAATATGTTTGACGGTTAAAGGACTATTGCAGTGACGGCAGACGGAAAGGTTTACAGAAGACATCAAGTAACCATGTGTGTATCTGGTATGGTTGATCCGCAATCGTCTAATGACAGCAGCTTCTCTCCTGGTTAGGAAATCGAGGGAGTGACAGCCGATTAATGGTTGTATGTCCTAAAGGGTTGTTTTGCTGTCGTGCCAAAAATTTTGCCAGGACTCCTTGACGGACTTTTTGAATAATAGTTTTATGTCATCTGGGAGCAGGAACGTTGTTGTGGTGATGGAAGAAGAGGCTTCTTTAGCATGGTGGTCAGCGTTTTCATTTCCATTGCCATTTCAAAATTATAATTAATAATATAAATATAAATAACTGATCTTACACAATTGAGAATGTGCACTGGCTTTATATTTGTCTAAATGCGGCATGAATATTTTGTAATAAATCTTCCCTACTCTCGAAGTTAGTCTTGTAAATATCATTTACTTCCGGAGAACAAGGGGGCCACCGCCACCTAACCGGTCCATAAGTACCAATCCACCGATTGGGAAATTTTTCGTTAAATTGTATTACATTGATTTCCTGTTATATTTTGTGCATTTTTTAGTATTGTATTTTTATTATTGCATTTTGTATTCGCCCACTTTTAATCTAATTTTGTATTAAAATGGTATGACCGTTAAATAAAAAAAAATAAAAATAAATAAATAATTATTGTATATTATATATTTAGGTATCTACCTACTTTGTTTTCAGTTCACTGATTTTATTTTTGGTAATGCTGAATTGGTTGGAGATTATTCAAACGAAAAACTTTTTAATCGATAAAAACGGGGAGCATTTTGAACATTTAATGTAATTTTTACATTCTAGTAAAATTAGTTGGGGATGTGTAATTTGGTCCCCGCTACCAACGAACATTAACATAGACAAGAAGGATCACTCTAAGCTCCTCCCCTCGTTATGCCTATCTCGCTCGAATATCGGATGCTACCGTATAAAGAGCACGGTAAGTCTCCTTCGTGCGATATGCATAAACAGGTTGTCCGTCGTAGGGATATGTAAAGAAATATACCAGTTGTCCTTTTGAGTGAGCGAATTTTCCTTTAAAAATAAAATAAACATTCGCGCACTTAGTGTTTCTTTTAACAAGAAACCTTAATCAGGATTGCATTGAAAATTTTTTTGGTCTGGTAAGAAATTGTTGCGGAAACTCGAGAAATCCAACCCCAATTCAATTTTGTAGGGCATTCAAGAAATTATTTTCTCTAAAATATTTTAATGAGGTTGAAGGTGCCAATTGTATTAATGATATTAATACAGTTTTGCTCAATGTAACTCCTGATATGCTAGAGGAATATAAAAATATTGATGTACCTATATTGGCAAATAATAGCTCTTTAAAAGTTTTCACATGCGACTATAGAAATCTTTCAAGTACGGATGGCAATGCTCTAGTTTACATTTCTGGCTATCTATTAAGGAAATGTTTGTTGCAACACTCTTCTAGTGTTTGCACAAAGTATAATGATGAAAAGACATTACCAAAAGAAGCGGCTGTATTTTTAGTGCATAAAGCATATTCGACTTCTAAAAACTAGATATAATCTTTGTTGAAAATTTTAATAAAATTATTTGTCACGAGAACGTTGGAGCGACCCTTAGAAAATTATATGAAAATTTACTATTTACACATCCTTGTAAAGAGTTTCCTCATAAATATTTTTTAAACCTATATATTAGGCTGCGGATTTATTTTACAATTAAATTTGCGAACCGGGATATAAAAAATAGATATTTTTCGAAACAATCGATGAAACCTAACATACAATTGAATATCTTAAAACATCTTTGATAACCTACAGGTATATTATATTTCACATTCACTTAAATACATTTTTTTTAATTGAGTTGTTAACGGGCTATTTAGTATGAAAGACTTTCAAAATTCATAGATTTTAATTCATTTGGTTAAACGCCTTTGGTTTTTAATGGTTCGTGTATCAATCTTCACAATTTTCGAATCGCGATAATTATTTTTCCCAGTACCCGTATTTTACTGTTAGGTAAGTTGGTACTCTTTGATGGCCTCGGATTTGAAACAACCTGTATACATTTTAAATTAGAATACCTATTTAAGTTGGCATTTGCAAACATTTTATTGTTAATTTTCATACCTAGATACTAGTCCCATCTGTAGCTTACTACATTATTACTTTTTGATGTAACTTTCATTTTTCCCTTCATTTTTGCTAGGTACCAGTCCTTTTTATAATTATGTTTAGATTCACCAATTAAATATCCTGACGATATTCCCTTTTTTATTTTAATTCTCACTAAGCGGAATAAGTTAGAATAACAATTATTGCTAGATGTTTTTAAATCACCCTGGTAAGTGAACGTTTATTCGTTTTAATCTCTAGCGGTTTGCATGAACCTCGTATAACCACGAACACGTGTGCGGCTCCAGGAATTTGTCGAAATCGTCGGCGCGCTTCTGTAAGCTGGGCATGAAAGTTCCGACGGAGAGTGACCCTTCTTGTCTATGTTAATGTTCGTTGCCGCTACCTGTGTTAATCCTTTGGTAGCCAGGCACTTCGATAATCCGGCTGGTAATTTCGCCCCCAAACTAAAATATAATTATTTCTGCTTCTTGGAAATTTTTAGGAATAACAGGTAGTTTAGACGGATATAAAACCCTTATATTATTATAATTTGCAATCATTTGAATTATTACTTAGTTTGAGTACGTGTGAATTGTTGTGAGAAAGCAAATTATGGAGGTGAAAATTATTAAAAGTAATCGTGGCAAGGATTTACTTGTAGTTAACGGTTACAAGTTTAATTTCCACAAAAAACTGAAAACTTCAGAAGAAACTTGTTGGAAATGTACCAACAGAAAATGTAAGGCCTGTATCTATACATTAGGTGTATCAAGTGCAATATTCGTGACTAAAACTTCATCCGAACACTGTCATCTTGCGGACATTTCAACGTTAAATAGGCAAACAGTTTCTGCAGTTTGCAAGAGAAAAGCTGTTGACGATATTTCTGAAAAACCGTCAAAAATTATACGTATGGCATTGAAAGAAAATTTACCAGCGACACTAACAACCAGGGACGTCGAGTACGTTAGGAAGAATATGTATAATAGTCGACGTAAGTTTATACCAGCGCTTCCGAAAAATATTAACGATGTAGGTACATGAAATTTTGAATTCGATTGACGTAAAAACTTCGCGTGATGAACAATTCCTTTTTATTAATTGTGTGTTAAATAATATCATTGTGTTTACGTGTCTTTCAAATCTTGAAGCTCTGGGGAAAACGCAACGAATCTACGTCGACGGCACATTTGATTATTGTGCCAAATATTTCACACAAATGTTTACAATTCACGGTTTTTTACACGGACATTACATACCTTTAATGGTATGCCTTCTACCCAATAAAAAATCGGAAACATACGAAAGACTGTTTCTTTTGGTTCAAGATAAGTGCTCCAAAATTAATATTAACTTCGATTTTAAGGAAATAGTGTGTGATTTTGAAATGGCCATACATAAAGCCGTTCGAAAAGTTTGGCCTTCCACCCAAATCATCGGATGCAGATTTCATCTCGCCCAGGCATGGTTCCGGAAAATTAAAACTATCTGTCTAGTTGTGGAATATAACGATGCGAGCAGTGATATTGGTTGGTGGTTGCACATGACTTTTGGTCTTACTTATTTAGATCCTAATGAAGTGGGTGATTGCGTTGCATTCGAACTATTCGAAAATAGACCAAATGACATGAGATTGGAGAAGTACGCTGATTATCTAATCGAGAATTATGTTGATGAGGAATCTCTTTTTTCACCGACAATTTGGACCAAAAATTCGTCTGATCTCACGCGAACAACGAACGCTTGCGAAGCTTTTCACAGAACTTTTAACGATTCGTTTTACAAAGAACATCCAAATATAATAACATTTCTTGAGAAATTAAATGAATTCCAAATCGAAACTTATATCAAGTTGCAAAGTTGTCATTTGAAACATTATGTAAGAGACCCTAAAATTAGAAATCGTCAAAAATTTATTGAAAATCTTATAGAAAAATACAAAAACTCTGAAATAGATAGAACTCATTTTTTAACATGTATTTCATTTAAATGTGTAAAATTTTGAAATTCTCATTTGTGTAAATAGTTATTTAT